>JAJPUD010003471.1:182143-208089 GCA_023553655.1 Myrmecobius fasciatus
CTATGTAAGGGTTATTGTTGAAGAATTACCCACACATATGTTATGCAGATAAAATTTAAAAAAAAAAAAAAAAGAAAGAAAGAAAAGTTGAGTCCAAGGTGCTGGTGAGAACATCCAAGTGAAGATGTCCTCTAGGAGTTGCAGTGTGAGTCTGTGTTCCAGAAGATGGAGAGTCATATGTATAGTGGAAGTAGTTGAAGCTGTGGGAGAGATGTTTCTGAATGAGACCTGGGGAAAAGATGAAGGCTAAGGTGAGATCCTTGGGGAACATTAGGAGTTAGACCTGGAGGGACCTGGAGAATGTTCTTTCAAGCCAAAGAAGAAAAGCTTATCAACTATGACATTATTCTACATTTCATGCTGTAGTCACTTACAAGAAAATACAGCCTCAAAAATAAGTCTTGAAATTACACCTAATTAATGATAAACCAGCAGATTATAAACCAGTACAGATAACCTCTTGTGATTCATTCTTTCCCTAGAGTTTTCCTGTAATTTCAAGCACTTAAGAGACAACATACAATCCTATTTGGATTAGATCATCTTTTTGTTTTTAAAGGTTTTGGAGATTCAGCCCAGTATTTAACTCTTGAAAAATGATTGAAGAATGATACTACCTCTGTATCTGGAAACTATCTCTCCCTCTCCCTCCCTCCCTCTTTCTTTCTCTCTCTCCTCTCCTCTCCCCCCCCCCCAATTTCATGAATAAAGCTCTGATCTTGACCTAGTTAAACTATTAGTCCACATACTGAGTGCAGATTTGGTGTTAAAGCTGTTCTTTCTTTTCTCATTAGCCCAAATACTTTGTGTCATGTATCCTCAGGAAGACAGCTGACAATCGCTTCTTTTTACCCTAACTCTTAACCAGTGAGCTTTTAAAAATAACTTATGAAAAGGTTTCTTTTTTAATAGCTTTTCACAGCTGTGTCTGCTGAAGTTTTGGAGCAATCAGTAGCTCACAAACCCCTCCTGAAAAAAATCCCAGCGTACCAGTTGCTACTGGGGGCATCTTTGATGTTTGATATATCCCAGGATATATGTTGCTTTAAATTTATTAGAATCCTTCTGGTTGCATTACAGCCTTCCTGGCCCACCTGTTCTTTGTACATTTATGACCAGTACCCTTAATTCCTTTCTGCAGGTCAGATGCCAGGTCCTGGTTCCATGATGCCTGGACAGCCGATGCCAAGTCGTATGATTCCAGCTGTTGCAGCTAACATCCATTCTTCTGGTGGTGGTCCTCCCCCACCTGTCATGCCACCAATGCCTGGGAACATCATTGGACCACGAGTTCCCCTTGCAGCACCCAATGGCATGTGTAAGTAGAATTCTGGGCCTGGGCCACCACCCTTCCACTCCCTGGGTCTAGGAAAAAGGGAGAATATTATTTCCATTGTTGCGAGGTCAACATTGAACCATATTTGAATTATCCAGAACTTGAGGATAGGTAAATGTAAATGGACAATTTTAGTTTCAGTAGGAAATGTTTGGTAGCATAGTGATTCAAGCTAGTATCTGAACAAAGTAGAAGTTCTGTCTGTTCGAGCTCATTAGACAGCATGGCTTCAATAACTTACACATCTCCTGATGAGTTAGGAATGCTTGAAAAACAAAGAGGATGCTGTTCACCTAACTTCTTTTTATTCCTGCCTTTTAGTCATGCCCTTGCTGTAGAATTAGCTGGTGTATAATTCTTCATGGTTGCAGAATGTAAGATTTAAAAGAACAAGCAATAAAATGAATAAAGGACTTAATAGCAAGCCTTATAAACAGTCTGTCTATTGAGTTTTTAGTGTCCTGCAAAGGATGAAGAAGCCTTTTCCCTTCACTTCACTGTCTTCATATGGGAAGCATTGACCAGCCTACTTGGCCTAGAAAATTTGTGACCGTACCTTTCTTATTTTGAGATTTGGGATATTCTAGCTGTAAGTCAGATTTCTGAAAACTATTTGGAGGTTTTTACTAGCATTTTGGTTTTTACTTAGTATCTTTTACTGAGTAATTCTTGTGTGCTGATCATTTCAGGCATTCCCTGGGGTATTAAAAATCAAAAAAAAAGAACATTCCTCATCTTGGTGTTGCTTATGATCTAGTTAAGATAACAACATATGTGAAAAATTAAGTGAAGAAAATGTCACAAGGGCATATATTTGTGATGTATTGGGAAAAGGCCCTGGATTTGAGTCACAACATCCAGGTTTTGATCCTAGCTCCAGTATTAACAGCTTTATGGCCCCATACAAGTCATTTCATATATGTGCACACATGTGCATGCACACAAATGTTGCTGGTATCAGCAAACTAGCTCAATGACAACCCCTTGCTGTTGAGCATAACATATGAAAACTTACCATGGGCTACAATTTGAAGGGAAGACTTTAACTGTAAAGCTAAAACTATATCTGCATGAATAAAAGCACAGTGAGAGAAGAAGTGTCCCTCTGGTCATTTTTTTCCATCTCTTGAGAGCTGGTATCCAGAACTTATATATACTTCTGAATATTTTTTGTATTAAAAATGTTTGCCATTAACCCTGTAAACAAGTATTTAAAAATGTACAAGCCTGCAGCAACTAAGCTGCTTTATCTCTGTCCTGAAATAAAATCACCCATTTTTGATTGTAATGTTGTAAACTGTAGCTCAGGGTTTCTTTAAACTTTTTCCACTTGCCACCCCTTTTTTTCCTGAGAAATTTTGTGATATAAGATAGGTATACAAATCAAACATTTTCTAATAATAAATCATAATTTTGCAATTCCCACCCACATTCTATTCCAAGATACCATATGGGGTTGCAAACCACAATTTAAGAAGCTGGGTTCTAGCTCATCTTGTATAAATGATTAAGGAGAAATGGTTACAGAACTGGTCTTCATGGTTCACAGTGAAACTGGAGCAGGCCCTTCAGGGCTTCATCTGATTTCATCTGCTACATCCTGCACTTCCCCCATCTCCATTCCTATGCTTATGCATTTCTGGTCCTTTTGTCTTATCTTCACCTCACCTCTTCTATGAAACCTTTCATGCATTCCCCAGTCACAACTGATTTTTACCATCCTCAATTCTCATAATACTTAATTTGTTCCTTTATGTAATTATCACTGATATCCACCAGTTACATCTTAATAAGTAGATGCTATGTATAAATTGCTGTATTAGGTGCTAGGGAGATAAAGATAAAAAAAAAACTGCACATTCCTTGCCCTCAAGAAATTTAAATTCTGCTGGAGGATTCATGGACCTTTATACAAGTTAAAGAATAATGAAAGCCTGAAAGAAAGCATTTAGACCTGGGGGAAGAGAGGAGTCAGGAATTTACTTGATAATTATTTGTATGATCATTACTGCCAGTCTTCAAGCATTTGCTAAGCATTTACTGTTCCAGGTACTCTTCAGGGTCCTTGAGATATAAAGATAGGAGATTGTAGCCCTATCAAAAGAGGCCTGGTCATGATGAAATTTAAATTGGGCTTTGAAGAATCAGTAATATTTAAATAGATGTAGAAGATCAGAGCATTCCATATGAGCAGCAGCACCAGAAGTCATAGCAGTAGAGACAGAAGTGAGTGTGGTGTGTGAGCCTCAGAGGGTTTGTGTTATCATGTAGAGACCTACTATTTGCAAAGCTGTAGAAATAATCTTTTCAGGAAGTAATTCCCCGTGTTTTCCCCTTCTCTAGCTTCCTTCTCTCTTAGTTGCTTATGCTTCCATTATTCATGTTTAGCTTTTGGTTGTATTTTCAGATCCCCCTCCTCCGCAGCAACAGCCCCCACCACCTCCGCCCACCGATGGTGTCACTCCTCCTCCTGCAACAGCACCAGCTTCCTCAGCTCCCTAACAAGAAGCAGTTCAAGGGACTTCAGACCTGATTCCATGATCCCGAGTAGTGGTGACAAGACTCTCTTATTCCTCAGTTTCCTTCTGTTTCAGGATTCTTTTTCCACATTTGAGTGCCTCCTTGCTCTGGTGTATTCCTTTTGGTGGTGCTCCTTTGCCAGGGCTTATGGGGGACTGTTGGTGACAGTATACATTACCCTAAATGTGCTGTGTAAGGGGCAGATAGGGAATATAACGGGTAAGCCCATCCCAATCTTTGTTCTTGTAGTCTTTCTCTGTCTTGGTGCTTCCATGGGTAATTTTTTGTTGTTAGTATTTTTTAAAGAAAACAACTTTAATAGGAACCAAAAGATTCAAGCAGAGAGGGATTCACCAGTCTAGAAGTGACTGAATTTTGAGGCATAGCAGATGTATTCATTTTAGTTTAATGATGGGATGGGGTGGAGTGCAAATATTTAGAAGGTACACAGGGCCTTGGCACTCACACATAAGCATGAAGATAAGGAATAACAGTGGTGGAGGGAGGCACCCTTGCATTAATACTGCCCCCCATTGAGGAATACATGTGCCTCTTTATTAATCCAAGGTATTGCACATCATTTGAATCAGTACCTGACCCATCTCTTGTGCCATACTGACAAAACATATTCTTTTATTGATCATTGATTGACTGAGAGTGCAACAATTAGAATAAAATTGCTCTCTTCTCCAGGTTCACTGGTTCTGGCTTTCTATGCAGATAGTTATTGTTGGGATGGTTTGAGATGTAGGGAGTTTTTGGGGCTACTAGGGGGTGGGTGTGGAATTGGGGGTGTATTCCTTAGATCCTCAAGATACCCAGAAGTTTTGGGAGTTTAAGCTACCAGCCTTGATTGAGGAATCCAGCCTAATAGTCACTGTTGGATGCATTTTTCTCCGCTTTGCTTTCCCCTTTATAAAAAGATAAAAAGGAAAAAAAAAAAAAAAAAAGTAGATGTAGTTCAGAAGTTCTAGTTGATGGAACTTGGTTGGGATGGCTAGGGGTGTGAGGCCCCAAACTACCTCTTGCAGACAACCAGAGTAAACAGAATTCAGTGGAAGTGGTACTTTGAATTTAAAACAAGATTGTTAGAGAGGTGAGGTGGTGCTATACTCACTCTTTACACCTCTCCCCTTCACCTTCTGATCTCTTACATTCCATCCTTCATCAGGATTTTGATAGGAAACATCTGGTAAATTCTGAGGGGATGCCAGGGAAAGGGCTCAGCATCTAGAGCAAAAAGCTCTCTGTTTTTATTAGGAGATGGGTTAGTGTTTTACTTTTTTTGAAGATGGGTTGGTGTTTGGGGAGACTTTTTGCTTTCTTTTGCTTTTCAGGGACAGAGGTACAGGGATGGGGTCCATTCTACAGAAAGACACAAAAATGCCTTAATATGAGCCCAGTTTGGACTACCATACTGTTCCTAGTACTAATGGTTAGTTACTTGATAGTTCTTGGTGACCATTCAGTTTTCCTCTATTCCCATTCCCTAGGAAAGGTTTTGGTTTGGTTTCCACCCCCTAATAAAGCTTTGCTTTCCAAAGCTTGTGACCTCCTTAACTTAATTTCCAGGTTGCATTTCCATCAAGTTAAAGTACAAGGTTGGAAATTTTTTCTTTTCCTCTATTTTTATAAAAGCTTTACATACAAAGGACAAGACACATGAACTCTGAACACAGAACATTGTCTTTGTTTTTTTACTTTTTTTTAAATCATTCTCTGGAAAACAAACAACAACAACACAAAACCATCATCAGGATCTGCCTTCTCAAGGCTTCAGGTGTGGACTTCAGCTAAACAGATGCTATAAGTATCTCAAAAGCCTTTCTTAGAGCACTAGATTTGAGCTGTTCCTAGTGGAGTTTAGTTTTAATGCAGTTACCTCCAGAGAGCCCCCAGTGCCTTGTGAAAACAGCCAGGGGTTTCCTCATTCCCTGCCCTCCATCCATTCCCACTCCCCACCCTGCTGAAGGAAATTCATTCCAAATGGTTTTCCTCCAGGACTTTTGAAGGAACATGGAATTTTGTTTCAGATTGTAATCCCGTGTAACCTCAGGTTGTTAGGGTAAACACTTTCAAATTTCAAAGATCCAGGTAGAGTTATTTTTTACTGTACTGGTGATGGTCCTACCAAGTACCTGAATTCTTAACACTGCTGTGTATCTGTATAAATAACCATGTGGTGACTTTTTCATCTGATCCTGTGTATATGATCCAGTTTTATTCCTGCAATACGGCCACCCAATTTTGTGAGAAAAACAAATGTGGTTTTTGTACAAACCTGTGTCCTTGTGTGTGATTTATTTCCAAAAATAAAGAATGGGACTGGGGCAGGAGCTAGGAAGTCTCATGGTCCTCTCTCTGTGTCTTAATAGGATCCTATATTTCCACTTGGGCTATAGAGTACAAGCTTACTTGCCCTATTGTGTGTGAATATACAATGAATTGATATATTTCTGAGAATTTTCTCCTGAAAACAAAAGATGTTTGGGAAACATCCATTAGAAGTTGTGAGTTGAAGCTCTTTCCATCCTAGCTCTTCATGTAAAATAAAAGAAGGTAAGTGTGAAAGTACCAGAGAAAAGAGAATGCTGTGGCACTATTTGCTGGCTTCGGCTTCTCTGGGAAATGAAATGAGATTAGTCAAGGTGTGATTGATGTACTATTGATAATGAAATACTACTCATTATCCAATCCATTTCAACCCCATAGAGAAACTAGGCCTTGGGAACTTGCCTGTTTGTGATCTCTTAAAACTGTGCATGCAATTAAACCTAGTTATGACTATATGAGCAGTCATAATAGGAAGGAATTTCCATAGTGCATTTCCAGAGTCATTGTAAACAAGGGATTTGTCTTTATTTTAATAGGCTCAGATACTCAGTTATATAAATTCATAAAAGGATAATGAAGCCCTGAGTAACTGATGACCAGACTTATCTGAGACTGATTTATAAACCAGAATGCCAAGTTAACTTACAGTGAGAATCGTGAGAGAATGTAACCATTGGAAATTGTAAGGGACCTAAGAAATCTGACCAAGACTAACCACAGTCTCTGTGGGAGTCTTCTCTATAATACTCAAGTATTAAGAAGGTAACCCCCAGTTGTACACAGAATTGCAAAAGTTGCCAAGCAAATCTAGTAGTTTTTCCCAGTGTCCTGTCACGTAATTTGTTCAGGCTTGTTAATCTGAACTATTTAGTTATTCTTTTTACTATTTTTACTGTCTTCTGTCTTCTCATTTTTGTGGGTAAACATACATGATTTAAGAATTAGAGACTGGCATTATACTTCTTGAGTGTATAGACTCTAAGGAATACTTATGTACATCAAAACATTTGCAGCATCCTTTTTTGTAGTAGCAAAGAACTGGAGAGGCCAACTTATTTAATGGATAGAGAACTCACCTTGAAGTGCGTTACTGACTCAGTGACCTTGAGCAAGTCATTAGCTGCTGTCAATATTGAATTGGCAGTGTTGGTTCTCTGATTTCTTCTCTGTGAAATCACACATTTAGTCCCTATCTTTTTGCTACTAAAGTTCAGAAATAAAGTAGATTTCCTTTATTGGGGAACAATTAAATCAGGCTTTTTAGAAATGTGGGTTAATGTTGCTGAACTATTCTTTGTCTTCCTGTTTTTATATTCTTAATTGTAAGGGATAACTCTGGAAGGGAAAGAATATACTGAAAGTTGTAGGTGATAAAACAAGATAACAGAATTTATTAAGTGGGTGAAAAAAAAACAAAAAGCCATTCAGAACTCAGATTTTCAAAAAACAGAACAATAACTTATTCCCTCTATTAAATATCTTTGTATACCTGAGATTTGGGGGGGATTATATCAAATATAGACGACATGGAAGCCACCTAATTCGGACCCTTTGCTTTGCCTGTGGAGTCAAGCCCAGAATAATTTGTTCACTAACAATCACCAGCATTCAAACCTGCATAACAGAACTCCAATTTTGGCAATTTTGACATCCTTCAGTGTCTTTTAAATGCCTTGTGTGTGCATGGCACAATGTATAGCCACTGGAGAGTTACCAAGAACTGCTCTGTGTACAGCCATGCTAGTAGAACAGATGGTTCTACTAGCCATTATACTGGATAGTATATTTTGTACTGCCATTATACCTCTTCCTAGAATTTAGTTGGAAACAGCTTCTCTCTAAAGTCTTTGAGATCATGATAAGTTTCAGTAACTCCATATGAACAATTCTTTGCAGCTGTGGAGGTTACATTTGGGACTAAGTTCCTTTTTGAAATGAGTCTGAAACACGGTCAAATGTAGAATCCCAGCAGGAAGGCCAGGGATGGCTAAAGAAGGAGCCAAGAGACTTTCAGTCAAAATTCTGGCTAGAGGATAACATAGAAAGGGTGGAGGGTAGCTCTTTTATACCAACAGAACCAAAACGATACCCTCTTGGATTTTAGGTTCTTTTTTTCCTCAAAGATCATGGTCATAAAGGCAATCATAAGAACAATTTTGGAGTTGCAAAGGGTCTTGTAATATTAATCCCTCTACAGCATCCTACCTCCAAAACCTTCTGATTTAGGGGGCCTATTACCTTGAAGCAGCCTTCCATTTTTGGACTGCCCTAATTATAAGGAATTTCTTTACTTCGAGCCAAAATCTGCCTTTGCAGCTTCCGTTATTTTTAGTTCTACTCTGGAGCTAAAACAGAATTGTTAATATTTATATTTGATTATCTTTAAATATCCAAAAGGGTAACAACTTAGTCTGGAAGATGATAGTCCCAAAGGCTATCATTGCCACTTCCATCTGATCTTCACATGACGGGGTTTTCACTTCCTTTAATCTGGTCTTTCTCTGAATCTTAGTCTTTAGCCTGTCAATGTACTTTGTAAAACATCGCTGGAATTTGAACACCAAACTACAAGTATGTTCCAAGCATAAAACTTACCTCTTGTCTGCTTACTGCATCTTAATGGAGATTAAGATCATGATAGCTTATATGAAACATTTTTGAGCTTTCAGTCCATCACTTCCATCCATCCCACCCCCTTTTTTTTAAAGCATCGGTTCTCCTCTTGCCAAAATTCTTTTCCCTGTCCTGTATGTGTGCAATTGATTTTTTGAAGGTGAAACTGAAATATTACCAGTACATTGTATGCCCATGCACATAAATTCAAAGTATATATGACACCATCTTTTAAAAAAAAAAATTAGAATCCTATTGTATGTTGCTTTGAATAGAGGATTGATTCTTAAGACATAAGCAAAAGATAAAGTAGACATTTGAATACTTGAAAAGTTTTTGCACAAAATACATCTGGGACAAGAAGGAAAGTGGTCAACTCCATCATACCTTTAAGGATTTGATAATTTTAAGAACAGACTGAGAAATGTGGCCAAAAATTCTGAAAGAACTAAAAGATGAATATGAAATTCACAGAAGAGTTCAAATTATCAACTTTATAAAGAGTGCTCCAATAATACATATCATAACCTGAGGTTTCAATGTACAGTCCAAAAAATAGCAAGGATAACAAACAGTAATTTGTCAGATTATCAGAATTGTGAATTGATACAACTGTTCTGGAAAGCAGTTTGGAATCATGTAAATAATGTGATGAACATCCATAATCTTTGATCCAGATATGCCACTGCTAGCCATATACCCAGATTGGGTATTTAGCAAAAATAAGAACCAAAATAGTTATTAGCAGCACTTTTTGGAAACCATAAGTGGATATGAACCAATTGGGGAATGGCTAAATAACTTGTATGTAATAATTTAAAAAAAAATACAGATAGGAACATTGCTGCAGGAATATGAAGAACATGCATAGTTAACCCCAAACATTTATGTAGCACTTTATGAAATATCTCATTTGCTTTTCACAAAAGCCCTTTAAGGTTGGTTCTATTGCCATTTTACAGATGAGACGAAACAGCTTAAATGACTTAGGGTCACCCAAGCTGGTAAATTTCTGAGGTCATACTTGAACTCCTTCCTGATTCCAAGTCCAACACTATTCATTGCAGTAAATAAATGAGAAGAAAAAATCTTGTAAAGATTGGTGGTCTTCAGGAGAAGAATGTTGCATCTAATGATGGATTTTAAAATGTGTATTTCTTTGAAACATTTTACTGAATCTTCTTTGCTAGATGATTTGGAGAGAGGGAAGTTGAGGAAATCTAATGTAAAAACATCAATAAAAAGTCTTTTAAAAATTAGGTCCTTTGTTTTACTCTGCTGGATAAAAGTATAAAACATGCCTTTAATCTTGAAGATAGAACCCTGACCTTAACCTACTTGCCTGTCTTTTCCATGGAATCCAAAAGGATGCCTTGGCTTCCTGTGTGCTAGCCAAAGTTTTTTTTTTCTTTTAAATTTTTTTTAAATTTTATTTGCATAACATATGTGTGGGTAATTCTTCAACAATAACCCTTACATAGCTTTCCGTTACAAATTTTTCCCCCCAACTCCCCACACCTCCCCTAGATGGCAGGATATCCACTACATGTTAATTATGTTAAAATATTGGCAAATCGAATATATGTATACATATCATTGTGCAAGAAAAATCTTATCTACACAAACGATATATCAGATAAAGGAAACACAATGTAAGCAAACATCAATCAAGGAGTATGAGAATTTTATGTTGTGGTCCACATTTCACATCCCTCTTTCTGGGTGTATATGGCTTTCTTCAGTGAACAATTGGAGGTGGTTTGAAACATTTCATTGTTGAAGAGAGCCATGTCCATCCGAATTGATTGTCATATAGTACTGTTGTTGCCGTGTATAATGATCTCCTGGTTCTGCTCATTTCACTCAGCATCAGTTCATGTAAGTCTCTCCAAGCCTCTCTGAAATTATCTTGCTGGTCATTTCTTACAGAACAATAGTATTCCATAATATTCATATACCATAATTTATTCAGCCATTCTCCAATTGAAGTAGCCAAAGTTTTTTTCATTGTTCCCCACAGACCTGTCTATCCATACTTGACAGGATATCAAGTGCCAAGCTGGTGCTGGATCTCCCCTTGCTTTGGGAGCCTGTGAGATTGGAATATGGATAGCAGGACTAAAGTAGATATTGCTTTAGATTCTAGAAAATAAACAACATGACCTGCTTTCCAGCACCAGCCAGCCCAAAGCCTTACAAATAGCACCCACACTGAAGAATGATTGTGCCTGCACATACACAAAAAAGAGTGACATAAAATATACACCCTCCTGTAAAGAGTTATTCTCTTGCCTCTCTGCCGGATCCCATCCCAGCAGCAACTGAAAGGGGCGTCGAGGAGGAAGACAGGGAAATAGACCAATATTCAGAGGAGCAGAGAACCCAAGAAGGATCTGCACGCTGACAGGAAAGGAGACTTGAGTATGAGCCATGCATACAGACCAGGGGAACGAGATGGAGGGAGGAAAGAGATGCACATGGGCATTGATTCTGTCTTAGGATATTGTGCAGCCTTTGCTGGTCTCCCTTCAGAGAAAGAGGAGAAAGTTATTTCACACCTGAATTTCATTTCTGTTTTTCTCACCCTCTGAAGAAGGCTTTTTACACTTTGCAAAACCTTTTTGTGTGAGAAAGAGCTTTACGATTTTCGATTTTCTGTGTCATACATAGAAAGGGATGGATCATAGTAGAATTGTACATTTAGACCTGAAAGGACCTTAGGGATCATCAAAATCACAAGTAGTAAGTGACCCGACTCCAACCCAATTTTCTTGCACTGCATGGTGTAGCACAATAGAAATCAGTGAGGAAAGATGTAGAATAGAGGATAGGACATCTGAGACTCCAGTTAGGAAGTGTCCATGGAAGTTGAGAACACAGGTAGAGGGAAGGTGTGACTTGTTTAGAGTTCTTGGGATTTAATCTTCAGAACCATGGAAGACTCTTCCAACTTTAAATTGTTGGGCGCACACCTAGGAATTGACAGTCAAGTCTTCCATGTCACACCGGTTTTTCCCACTGTTTCTAGTGCACTATATTGAACTTAAACCTGAGATATGCTTTAGTTAACAATGTTCTCAAGCACTATCTTCATTTGATCCCAACAACCATCTAAGTTAATCAGATCACCCAAAGAGCAGGTAGTAGGCCAAGAACCCTGGTCTTTTCTTTCAGTGTTCTTGGAAACTCACTTGGTTATTATAAAATCCATTCCAAAAAACTGATTTGCCTCAAGATCTGAGGGAAGCAGTGATGTAATAGAAAAAAATACTAGTTCTAATTATCCACTGACTAGATGTGATTCGGTGTAAGGCATTTCCCCTCTCTAAAGCTGTTTCTTTCTCCATAAAATGAAAGGACTGCATTAGATTATCCCCAAACTCTAAAATGTTCTGATTTCACAAGAATGTCTAGTTATATGAGGAGAATATGACCCAAACTTGCTTCCACTATGACAGAAGGAGGTAGAGCATCATGGTGTACTTACTGATGTTGGTTCATGGGTCCATATTTTTGCATACAATGGATCACATTATTTGTGTATATGATGGATATAGTTTTGTTCTCTTCTAGATAAGTTATTACAGACACCTTTTGTAACTTCACTTCCACCCAAACCCTTGCCTATACCAATCTGCTTATCCCTATACTTACACACATAATGCTGTTTCCCAATGCTTCTTGACAGGACCCAGGTTCCTTACATCTGCTCTAATGACCATGGTCCAGTTGACATCTCAACATTCTCCAAAACAATGCAGGACTCTTCCATCTCAAATCCCAATTCAAGGCTTAAATGAATAGTATATGGTGGCTTGCAAATCTGATCCTGGCCCCCCCAGGCTGTTGGTGTGTGACTGTATTCCATATGTATCCACCTAGAGTTATTTCAGTGTCTTATTAGTTTGAGAGAAGTGGAAGATTCCCATAATTTATATTCACATGCCACTTTAATTTTAAAGTGCTTTATATACATTACCCCCCCTTTGAGACACAATAAGAGGAAGAAGGGAATAAGCACCTACTATGTGTCAGGCTTTGGTCTAAGCACTTTTTAAAAAAAAATTTTTTTAATAAAGCTTTTTATTTTCAAAACATGCACGGATAATTTGACATTGACCCTTGCATAGCCTTGTGTTTCAGATTTTCTCCTCTCCCCAACTTCCTTCCCTAGATGGCAAGCAATTCAATATATGTTAAATGTTAAAATGTTATTGGTCTAAGCACTCTTACTAATATTGTCTTATTTAGTCAACAATTAGTGAGGCAGATGAAAAGCAGGTTATCACATATGAGGACACTGAGGGTCAACAAATTTTAATTGGGAGCAATATTGCAATACTAATCATTTTAAAGTGCTTAGCACAGTGCCTAGCATACTGGAAGCATTATCTAAATGTTAGCTAGTATTAGTGTCATTTTAGGCTACATTAAAAAAGAAATAGTATCTAAGAACAAGGAAGTAATATTCCCTCCTGAAATTTGCCCTGATCAGATAATTCCGGGAGTATTATATTTGATTTTGTGCATCAGAAGTTAGGAAGCATATTGATAAATCAGTGTACAGAGAAGGATATCTAGGATGGTGAAGGACCTTATGTTAGTGACATGGAAAAATCACTTGAAAGAAGTAGGGATGTTTAGCATGGAGAAAGGGATATGATAGAGGAGGCCAGCAAGGGGGATGGTTGAACTGATAGTTGATTTCAAGTATGTATTTAAAAGTCTGTTGTAGGAAAACAAACAAAAAACAACCAGGCCAGAAGGTAAAATTAGGATCATGATACCTAATGAGTAGAAATTTCAGACATACAAATTTAGGCTTAATGGAAGGAAAAAGCTTTCAACTAGATCTATCTAAAAGGAATGGGCTGCCTTGGGAAGCAATGAAGACAATCTTCTACCCAGAGCTCTCTGGCTGATCGACTGGAATGCTTTGTAGGATTGTTTTTTCTTTCAGGTATGAATTGAACTTGCTTGACTCTGAAGTTTCTTTCACGCTTGAGATTCTGTGATTCCTCTCTATCCTACCTTTTCCTTTCTCAACACCTCTCTTAACCGAAAATAATCTATGAACAATGCTTCTTCTTAGCCAGAAATATTACAGTGGAAAGACATTAGCTGTCTCATGTTCCTTTGCTTCCTTGTTGCGCTCATTTCCAGAGCAGAATCTCTGAGCCATTCATTCAACAGATATTTATTAAAAATCTATTCTGAATGAATGAATGAAGCATTTACTAAGTGCAAAATACTATATTACTATATCCTAGGACCATATGGACTATAGAAATCAGGAAATCCCAACTCTCAAGGAACATGTAGTCAACTAAGATAAACATACAATTATTAATGCAAACAGTACTGAATGGGATAAGTGCTCTAAAATGATATAAAATATGCTATGGAATTTAGGAGAGGTCAATCTTCCACCTGGAGTAACTGAGCTCAAAAGATTTTGGTGAGGGGGAAAAAAAGTGCTGCAGTTTGTTGGGAGCACCAAGTAACAGGGAAATAAGATTGTAAATTTGTAGGTCTTAGGTAAAAATAATTGTGGAGGGCTTTCAAAGCCAGATTTACAGGTTTAGGGCTTTCCCCCCCCCTTTTTTTTGTAGATAATAGGGAACCATTAGTATTTCTGAGCAAAAGAGAGCTACTTTAGGAAAATTAAACTGGTGTCTTGCCTAAAGGCACAAAGCTTGTTAGTGGCTGATTTATAAATTGTTGAGAATTTGAAGGGACGTTTAAGACAGAGGGGAGAAAAAGAAAGATGAGCAGTCCAGCTTGCAGATCAACGCCAAGTTTGTGCAAAGAAATAGTGAAATTTAAGGACGAAAGCTGTATATCTAGTCCTGTCCAACTGAGGCTTAGAAATAGAAATGGATTTGCTCATATAATTTGTAAGTGACAAGAGATCAAACGACCCCAAGGCACCCTTAACTAATTTCATCACAAAATTGGACCCAGTTCTCCTTATTCTCCCTCCTTATACTTTTCACACAATGATAAAGTGATACATATAACATTCCTTGCCCTTGAAGAAGAGATCTAGGGAATAGGACTGGACTCATCTCTGTAGAGACAAATACTTCAGATACAATACTCCAAAAATTACCAGAACACATACTAGGCTGGGAGCTAGGGTCTAATGAAATAATTTTCCCCATCCAGTCATGTGTTCATAATGACAAGGAAATCCTTCTCTTAGGTTGTCTCCCCATATGTGAAATGAAAGCAATGCTACTTACAGGTTTGCCCTATTGGAGTCACTGCTAGCAGAGGATTGCCTTTCTGTCCATCAATCAGGGGTGGTGGTCCCAATCAAGGTGTTTTCTTCCTCACAGTCCTCTTCTAGCCAAAACCAGATTAATAACTCCATAGCTTGTTGGACCACCAACCCTGATGAAAGGAGCCAAAGTAGAGCTATCAGTCCACCTCACAGCCCTCTAGGTTTGTGGTAGGTTTGGGCTGGTAGGTTTAACCACTCAGATTAGATTAGATTTAATCCGATTAAACTTTAGGCCCATTCGCTTCTGCTTGGCAGCTGCCAACTCTTTTCCTGGCTGAGCCCAGGGCCCCATTTGGGAGGGTGTTCTAGGGCAACCTGGAATCTCCCTGGAGACAAACATTCTTTTCCAGGCTCCTACCCCTCCCTCCCCCATCTCCCCTCTTCACAAGAGGTTTCCTCTTCTCTGTACATTGGGAGTTGAAAGGAGGGGAGGAAGAGGGGAAAGTATGGAGTTTGGAGTGAGGGATGGGAAGATAACATTTCCACAGAGAGATTGGTCTTTCTTTCCGGGACTTTGGAACTCTTTTTAGGGGAGCAAGGTTGTGCTCCCATTATTGTGCAGCTGACCAAGGCCACTGCGGTTCCTTCTAACTCAAACTCTGAGATTCTATGAAAGATTTCCCAGTATGCAAAGAGTATCTGTAGGAATGCATAGGTTATTGTCTGTGCTGAGGCGAGTCTGCGTGGTGTCTGTTTGTGTGTGTGCGTGTGCGTCTGAATCCCTATGTCCCCACATAGTCTAAGGTCAAAGTCTCTGTGACAGTTTGCGGGCATCTTTTTAAACATTTTCTCCACCCCCTCAAATTCCTGAGCCTACAGGACCCTTTGTACACAAACCCAAGTCGGTCACCGTCTTCTTGAGCTCACACGCCCTCCCCCTTCCCCCAACGTATGCCCTACACAAATCTGTGTCTGGCGTTGGCACACTCAGGTGCAAGGAGACGTGCCCAAGGCTTGTGTGTGCCCCGCTGCCCTCTGTCCTCACGGAGCTGCTTTTGCATCGCCTTCCTCCATATGGCCGCATCCTGTCCTTCCGCGGGTGTGGGGAAGAGGGGTCATTGCGTCTCCTGGGAGTGTGTATGTGTATGTTGTGGGGGAGAGGGGGTCATCCTGTCCTTCTGGGAAGGGACTTCGGCCTGTGCAAGTTGAGGGTGGCGGCGGTGGTCTTAACAGCCCCTCGAGGAGCCCGCTAGGCTCTGGGGAGAGAAGGCGGGAAGACATTTCTTTCCCCAGACATCACTACCCCGCCTGGCAGAGTCAGTTGGCCAGTCGCTTGAATGGGAAGCGGGGGAGGTACTAGGGGAGACAATCAAGGCTTGCCAGTCTGGTCCCTGCAGGGGCGGAGGCTGCGGGTCCGGTCATTGCCGGGACTTCCATGTCCCGTAAAATGTCAGTTATTCTGTCCCCTTCTCTAGGGCGCAGGGGAGACAGAGAAGGCGTGTTCTCCCGGGAACTGTTCCGTCTATCTCCTCTCCCGGGGACAGGGCTGTAGGTCAGTCGGTCAGGAAGGGGTGCGGCTGAGGGACCGAGGCACCCCCTTAGTCCCCCTCCTCTACGGGCGGAGATAGTGGGGAGGGGGAGGAAAGGAGGAGGCCCCCGGAGCCAGGCGTCAGCATTACGTGCGGAGGAGCCGGGGCTGGTGCAGTCGGAAGGGAGGCGGCACCGGAGCCGGGGCTATGCAGCCGGCCGGGGCGCTGGAGGGGCGGTGCTGAGCGCCGGCAGCGGCGGTGGGGAGGGAGGTGCGACTGATTGAGAGAGGAGGCAGAGGGAGAGCGGGAGCGGGAGCCTGGCGAACGGAGCCACCGGCGCCGGGCCGGGGACCGGGACTGAGGCGGGATGCGGCTTTCGTTGCCCTTTGCGGGCTGAAGCGGAGTGCCAGTGTTGGGGAGGCATCGGCGGGAAGCAGCAGTCTGAGGAGGAGGAGAGCGGCGGCAGCGGAGCTGAGCCTGGGCAAGCCGGAGCTGAACTGGCAGCGGCGGGATGGGCCGAGCCGGGTGTTCTGGGGACGGGGGACCGGTCCGCCGGCGGAGTCTGTTGCTGCTCCTGGGGGCCCTGTTGATCCTAGCCGCCTGCCTTGCCGGGGCTGCGCCGGGTAGGTGCAGAACGCGACCCTCCTCCTTCCACAAGCCGGGGTGGGGGTGGGGTGGGGAGGCACGGCCTCGGCCCCTTTGGCGAGCTGGGCTCCTACCAAGCAGAAACCCGTTAGAGCCGTGGAGCCGAGACGGAAGGAAAGGGAGCGTCCCCCTCCGCCCAAAAAAACGATGCTGGAGGTGGGGGGGAGGGAGCTCGGAGCGGGGATATGCGGGGCGGGGGTGAAGCTCTGGAAATCTCGCACGTGTCCAAATCCCCCCTCCTCTCGGAGACTGGGTGAAGGGAGACTCCCGTAAAGAAAAAGGGTTCCCAAGGGTTGTCCGCCCCCGCCCCCCAAACCTTCTGATCGCTCTTCAAATTGACTGCGCCCGAGCGATGTCACCAATCCCCCACCTCCCATCAGTGACATTTTTCACCCCAAACCCAGGCTGGGAGGGGGCGCGAGGTGAGACGGGGCGGAGCCACGGCTGAGAGAGAGATCTAAGCGAAGGGGTGGGCCCTGGAGCGCAGCCCGCTGCAGGTGGCCTGGACGCGCGGGCTGCGGACCAGGGGAGGGGGCTGGAGGTTGACCCCCAGCCGGGGGGCCCTGGCAGGCCGGGCTCCGCCCTAACGCCCTCACTCTTTTCCTCCTCTTCCCCGCTGTCCCATCGCAGCCTCGGAGCCCAGCACCGCGGGAGATGCCCCGCCGGGCGTCGGGGAGCAGGGAGGGCCAGAGCCCCAGGAGAGCCGGCGGGAGCGGGCGCTTCGGGCCAACGACACGCGCCCGGAGAAAGGTGCAGGGGAGGATGAGGTAGCGGCCATATCTGAGGGGCGTATGGGCCGGGGTGAAGAAGAAGCTAGCCCGTGTTGGGACTGCCCCCCGGGGACCACTGTGAGGGTCGGAGCCCTGTCTGAAGAAGCCCTGCTGGAGGCTTCCGCAGCAGTGACTGGGGCAGCCTGGTCTGAGGCCATGACTCTGGAGCTGGCCCCTGAGAACCAAGAGGAGGTTGGCAGTGGAGATCCCCAGGTCGGCCAGGCCACCCTCCCTAGCCTTGATGAGGTGCTCAGACAGACAGAAGTACCACCCTCTGGGGAAAATTGGGGTCCAGCTTCAGAGCCCGTGGGAGCCAAGAGGCCCCTTTCTCCTACCCTAGGAGGTCATCTCAGCCTTACCCTGCCTGGCTCTGGCCCTAAACTTGCTGATGAGGACCACAAGGAAAACCCAGTGGAGTTGTGGCTGAGCCTGGGCAGTAGTAGCCTGCCCGACCCTCACGTGCCCGCTACTGCCTCTCCTCCTCTGGGGACTCCCGAGCCTCAATCTTCCTCTGAGATCATCGACATTGACTACTACGATGGCTTAGACTCGGAGAATCGAGATGCTGATTTGGGAAGCTTCCCGGGGCCACCTGACACTTCCCACCCACACATTCACCCGGGTGAAGATGCACCATCCTGGAGCCTGACTGATATATATGATGACTTCACTCCCTTTGATGAGTCTGACTTCTACCCCACCACCTCCTTTTATGAATTGGAAGAAGAGGAGGAAGATGAAGAGGATGAAGCAGCTGTTCAGGACCTAGAAGATGAAAATGACCAAGGAGTACCTGACCTGTCACCCAGCACAGGTCCAGGTATTTCCCAGCCCACCAGTCGTTGGCATGCAGTACCTCCTCAGCAGACTCTGGGGGTGATCCCAGACAACAGTATCACCTTCAGGCCTCGACCAGGAGAAGGAGGCAAAGAACTGGCACCAAGTGAAAATGGCACAGTGTGCCGAAGTGGCTTTGTAAGGCACAATGGCTCCTGCCGGTCAGTGTGTGATCTCTTCCCAAGCTATTGCCATAATGGAGGCCAGTGCTACCTGGTGGAGAATTTAGGGGCCTTTTGCAGGTAAGGAAGGGGCAGAGGCATAAACACAATTCCCCCCCCAAAAAAAAATTAATTCTTGAGATTGTTGTCATAACTTATTTCCAGGAAAGGTGCAGTCTTCAGGAAACTGTAGACAACTTTCTCAAACAACCTAGATTCCCACAAATTAGAACTATAGAACCCTAACTAATCCACAACAGGGTCTATTTCAGGTTCCACATTAGAGTTTATACCCTATGATTTTATCACTTGAAAAAGACTTAACAAGAGTAAAACTTACATTCTATTCCCCATTTCCATAGATTAGAAAATGGGTCCTGCTAGCCAGATTTTTTGGAAGCAGCTTTCCTGGTCAGATCTGCACACTGCAGATGGAAATGATGGATTTCCTCTAAGGACAAAGAAAGGATTTTTTGGATGAAATACTTGAAGGGCTAAGAAGTCTATGAAGGAAAATTCCAGCTTCAGCAGCTATTGAAGAGGATTGACTCTCAAGATAGGAATAAAAGAGACAGGGTTCATTGGAATAAAGGAGCATGCTAAACTTCCATTTTCAATTTAATTCTTATTCTTAGTATCAAAAGGAGCAAAATTAATCTTTAAATGAAGCAACGATGGGTGAGGGATAGATCCCCCTTTTTAAAAAAAAGAATAAATTTCTAATTGAAAGCCTCCCACCATCCCAGATCCCTGGCTCAGAAGTGCTAAGAGCTCAATTTCACCAAACCTCTTCCCCTCTTCCTCCTCTCTGGCTCCTTGTCTTTTCCAAGGATTACTCTTGGCTAGAGATTGTCAAGTAAATCCATAAATCACTGTTAGTTCAATGGCCGATTGACACTGTCCTTTTGCCAAACCTACCATTTTTTTCCCTTCTGATGACTGTGGGCTATGTGATAAATGCTAAGTTTATTACAATGAGAGAATGTGGACTGGAAAGGCTAAGAAAGCCTTTGGAGAAAGCTCAGAGGAAAAGATCTCTCTGGTAATGGACTCAAAGATTAGCCCTTCAAATGGGCAAAATTAGTAAATTGAGACATGAGTTTTTTTGGGGGGAGTCTCCTACTCTTTTGCTGTGTCCAACATTCCCAGAAATGTAAACTAGCCCATTAATTTCATACTCAAGACTACCTTTTTCTTCTACCTTGAATCCTGCCAACTTTGATACCCAGTCCATATAGTAAAGGAACTGAGAAGTTTGAAAGCTTTGTAAACATTATTATTGTAAAACATCTAGAACAGGTAACTTGTTACCCATTCCCTTGTCAGAACTTCGTGGTTATCTATTCACTACCTGTCTTGGGCACTAGCCTTTTTATTTGTGTGTTGAACTGATAATGGGGAATTCAGCTTTAAAAAGAAGGGACACAGACAAGAATGATGAGGACTAGAAAAGCTTGTCTTCAGCTTTCACAGACCCTCAAGGGGATATATAACTTGTGGTTGAATAGGTAAGCAGAATATTCCCTTTATAGCAATAGAATTTTTTATCATTTTCCTGGGTGCACAATTTCTTCATCTTGGATAACTCAACTTCAGGTTTTATTTGTGATGTTACTTTCACTTAACTCTTGAAAGGGAAATGAAGAAGTCAAACCACTTAAATCCTGAATATAAAGATAATATCTGGGAATTATTATAAAGATTCCAAATTTTGTTGTGGGACTAAAGTTTGTGTTGGTTTTTGCAAATGGTTTGAATCATCTGGGACTGCCAAAAGTCATTTGTCCTGTAGAATATATATATATATATATATCTTGATCCTGTGGTGGCTCCACAGGGAGCCATTTGAAGACTGTCAAAAGGGAAAATAGAGACTCATCTAATAATTTTCTAACAGGAAATCATAGCTACCCTCAATGCTATTACCTGATTGATGTCCCAGGCTTCTGTTTGTAGAACCTTAGTTTGAGGTGAAGGAACCACAGAAGAAATACTAGCCTGTACACCAGGTAGTCAATGGTTGTAATATCCTTAGCACCCAATCAAGGGAATCTGAGTTTCCACTTTTAGAGGGTATAGCAAAAATAAAAATATGAAATTAAGATCTTTCATTACTTCTTAGAGATTATAAAGGCTTTTATGGCCTTTTTAAAATTTTTTTTTTTTTTTTGCTGAAGCAATTGGGGTTAAATGACTTACCCAGGGTCACACAGTTAGCATATGTTAAGTGTCTGAGACCAGATATGAACTCAGGGCTGGTGTTCTAACCACTATAACCACTAGCTGCTCCCCTACAGCCTTCTTAAAGTATGTAAGATTGACTTTTATGCTAAACTACTGAGCTTTGGATCCACTCACACAAGCTCTAGGAGTGGATATGTGCTAGTCTCAAAAGAAGCCTCCCACAATTTTATCCCAGTTGCCCTTTTCCCATTTTTCATCCAAGTTGTACTCACATTTTCCCCTATTAAAGAATCCAAATCTGGCAGCATATATCCATCAGCATTGACTAGAAAGCTCTTGTGCATTCCAGGCACATTTGACCGAACCCCCACTTACTGTCTGCAGCAGTTTCTGTCTCCATAGCTCTCTTTTTTTCCCTGGGACATAACCAGACCTCTGGTTCTTTGTAAGGGAAGGATAAGAACCCTTTGCTAAGAGTGAGCTGAATTCTGTAGGATCTCCAAAATCATAAAAGTCTTCTGATGTCTTTGATAGTGCCATTTGGAAGGAAATCTCTTGGGTTCCAAGCAATACCTTTGAGACTGGGAGTAGCAAATTCTTTCTTGCAAAATCCCCTTCCTAGGGCCCCATTCCCTTGTCATTCAGTAGGGTTCATGTCCTCCTTCCATCGCCTTTTCCCATCTCCTTCTGCATCTTTCCCCTTTGAATCAGCCTGGTTCCCATGGAAACAGCAATGTCATTGGAAGAACTGGAGTCTAGTAATGTCCTCAAGGGCAAGAGAAAGTCACTCAACAGAGGGGCTAGGACAGTGCTTAGAAAGCTAACTAAAAAAGTTTTGTGTAATAGTTCTAATAACAATAGGAAGAAGACTTTAAGGGTCATGTTCTAGGGGCCAAGGGAGTGGGGTGGAACTATCTGTGTGTTTATCCTTATGTCTTTTTATTCCCCCATGCATGTCAGCATCTAGCTAGTTACGTGTACAGGGTGTAGCTATAAAGTAAAGAGATTCCACAAATCAGACACAAAAATCTGTGTCATTTCTCTAGAGTCATTCATCCTATTTGCCTCTTTTTGAGCCCCTTCTCATCTGGGGTTCTCTGCATTGGGAAAATTCCTGTGACTGCCTTTCTCAAGAGGCAGGTTGATGTAGTGGACTAGGAACCAAATGCTTGGGTTCTGTAGCTCAGTAGGCATATGAACAAGGACAAGTCACTCAACTTGCCACTCATAACTTTGGCTTTCCTCTACAGAAAATAGAAAAAATAACACCCAATATTCTTGTAGCTATGATTCCCAAATGATACCAATTCATAGATTATAAAGTGCTATATAAATGTGTAAGGTTTCATATTATTATTCCTCTAAACCATGACTTTTAATCTTTTAGTGTTATGGACCTCTTTGGTAGTCTTATGAAGGCTATGACTTCTCAGAACATATTTTTTTAAATTTTTCCAAATACATGCAACGATAATTTTCAACATTCATTTTTGTAAGACTTTATGTTCTAAATTTTTCTCCCACCTGGAGACAACAAGTAATCTGATATAGGTTTTATACATATATATATATGTATATATATATATATATATACACAATTCAGGTCATGTTTTTAAATAAATTGAAGGACATGCTAAGTTCTGGCTAGAGGTTAGTGAAAATAAATTTGCCTATTTTTTTTCCTTGATCCACGTTGCCAGACCCCCTGAAATCTATTTGCAGACTTTCAGCTTAGGCAGTTATAGGACTGTGCCACAAGGCCGGGGATGCTCCACCAAGTCAGGACCTGTGTGACTCATTCCTGTCCCTGTCCCTGCTGCTTCTTCCCACAGGTGTAACACACAGGACTACATCTGGCACAAGGGAATTCGATGTGAGTCAATCATCACTGATTTCCAGGTGATGTGTGTGGCTGTAGGAACAGCTGCTCTTGTGTTGCTCCTACTCTTCATGATGACTGTTTTCTTCGCCAAGAAACTCTATCTACTTAAGACAGAAAACAGCAAACTGCGCAAGACCAAGTGAGTCCCTCTTCCATCTCTCCCTCCATAGTGGTGGTCTCTCAGTCCCTTGGCAAATTCTTGAAGCCCATAAATGTGATGTAGTGGAAATCATTCTGGACTTGGAGCGAGGAGAGCTGGGTTTGAATCCTGCCTTCTCTTCCTACTAGCTGTTGTGTCTAAAAGCAACTTATCTCACTTCTGTTGGCCTCAGTTTCCAAAGCTCTAAAATGGGACTCATAATATTTGTGATACCCATTCTTGTGAGGAGAGCTTTTGTAGACCACAAGGTACTCTTTAAGCATGGGATGATGTGACTTGATCCCCAGACAACCTCACTTTCACACATGGTTTTTGAATTATCCAAGTATGTAGAGTGCTAACTGCTGAGGATCCTGATGACAATTCAGATAGCAACAGGAAGAGATCTCATAAAACTCACACTCTGGGGACGCATGGGTTCTCTTGCCTTGTTACGATCCAGCACTTTGCTCAGAGCCTCCATTTCCAGAGCACTCAGTTTTTGCTCTGCTAGAGACTAGGTATCTATCTCTTGGGAGGGTGGGGTGTATTTATGTCATAGATTGTCTGCAGTGCCTATTTGTCTGCATATGGACTGTCCAGGTACTGCAGCAGTGGCGCATTCTCTGGTGGGAATGATGCTGCTCCTTGCCAGCAACACCCTTCCTTTGGCCTAAAGCTGAAGCAAAATATCAGTCATGGGTTTCAGATTAAGGTCTGGCAACCCCTAATCCCTGACATGGGTGCCAGAGATTGCAGACCAATTGCTACAGCCATCCCTCTCCCTTGTCCTTCCCCATTCATTCCTTTGGACATTAGAGCTGCTGCCAGCTGCACTTGCTTACTGAGTGTGAAGCAGCACAGGGGAGCCAGAGATCAGAACCCTCTTCCCTGGAGCCATGATTCTTAGAATGCCAAAAGAGGTCAAATCTCCACACATCCCATTTAAAGGCCTGTCAACAATCTGGATATACTGGGCCCACCATAAAGACTTGCCCGTACTCTTTGTGCATGTTTCCCTTTGTGTGTGTGTACCTTCCTATCACTTACATTTTTGACTGCTTGCAGATTTTCACTGTGGGGGGGGAAAAATTAAATTTTGAGAGGAAGCTGGAATGATCTTAGATTTAGCTGAGCTCCCACCACGTCTTAGGTTGCAATTTATCCGAAAGCTGCCTGCCACCCTGTTCCGTTCAACCTGTAGCCCTATCCTGTGCCCTTACTTGACCCAGGTTCCCCAAGAAATGTGACTGAAGGACCTTTCCCTCAGCCCACCCTGGGGAAAGGACAAAACACCATCTGCTAGGTCATCCTTTGCAAAGTGCAGCTGCTGGCAGCTCTGTGCAGTTCTGAAGCTGGCCAAAGGAGGGCTGGAGGGGCCCCTTTATTATGCCTGTGCATTGAGGCAAGGCCCTTCTCTGTATTTGTGATCACTCTGGAAAGACACAGGCCTGTTTCCCTGGCTGCTTGGTCCACCCCCCTCCCCCTTCCCCCCCCTCCAGGAGATGGGAGAGTAGTGATATCCTATTCCTAAGCTGCTGCTTAGTGAGAGGAGGGAAGAATTCTAAGGGATGACCCCACTGCAGGTGGCAAAAGTAGGATGGCAGCCTTAAGGGGGGCAACCGATGAATGAAGAGAAATGCTCCACCAGCAGGGAATGTAGAAGGGAGAGAGGAGCCGGGGCCCTCCCGGCCCTCCTCCTGTCGCACCCCCTCTTTTTATCCAGGCCAGCGTGCTGCGTGTGGGGGCCCCCGTGCCTCCGCCACTCACTTGTGTTCTCTCCCTCCTGCTCAGCAGATTCCGGACACCATCTGAACTCCACAACGATAACTTCTCCCTCTCCACCATTGCCGAGGGATCTCACCCAAATGTAAGGAAACTTTGCAACACTCCCCGTTCCTCCTCCCCCCATGCCCGTGCCTTGGCTTACTATGATAACGTTATCTGTCAGGTAACTTGTCTTCTTCTCATTTCCTCTTCTGCATGCTCGAGCCCCTCACCTGCGCCCCTTGGGCTACTTCAGAGTGTCCTTTCAGAACCAAGGAGAGTGGCTCGGAAGGTGGGGCGGGCTGGGCAGGGCGGCCAGAACTGCTGGGTCCTGAAAGCCGGGCTCACGGCTGACAGGGAGTGGCAAGGAGGCCACATACAGAGCTCCTAGTCCCAGGGACTCCCCCTTTGTGGGGAATTGGGGAAATCCAGTTGTTTCCTTTCTGCTTTTCCTATCACCAGAGAGAGAAGCTTTGCTTTCATTGCCATGAAGGAGCCTGATCAGGAAAGTAGTAAGTAGTCTGGTTAACACTTCCAGCAATGCCAGAGACAGAGCATCCAACTTGCAGGTGTGGTTCGAAGAGAACCAGGCTTGGCTGGCCTGCTTGGACAAAACCATTTAGGGTCTAATATCATGGAAAGATTCCTGGACAGCTGCCAGTCGGAAACAAATCAACACGACAAATTTAGGAAAAATCGATCCAAATACTACTGGTAGGCTGGTGATTTGTAAACTGCCAATTGAGACTCAGAAGCATTTAGGGCCTTCTGCAGACTTTTCTATGAACATGGTTCAATCTAAAAAGCTTCCCTTAGGAATCTGCTGTGTGTAGAGCACGTGCTAAGAACTGAGAGGGATGCAGGTAGAGAATTGACATGAAACATAGTCCCGATTTCCCTAGAGCCCACAGTGTAAGAGAGGAGGTTTTAATGTGATTAATTAAGCTTAATGTGGTGCAGAAGCCAGGAAAATAATGGGTATCTTCAGGATAGAAAGAAATGA
>JAJPUD010003471.1:208099-237032 GCA_023553655.1 Myrmecobius fasciatus
ACAGAAGGAAGGAAGGAAAGGAAGAAGGAAGGAAGGAAGAAAGGGAGAGAGAAAGAGGGAAGAAAGGAAGGACAGAAGGGAAAGGAGGGAAGGAGAGAGGGAGGGAGGGAAGGAAGAAGGAAGAAAGGAAAGGAAGAATGGAAGGGAAAGAAGGAGGGAAGAAGAGAGGGAGGGAGGGAGGAGGAAAGGAAGGAAGGGAGGAAAGGTAAAAGAAAGAAAGAAAGAAGAAAAGAAAAAAGGAGAGAAGGAAAAAGAAAGCAAGGAAATAATATCTTGCCCTTTTCCATATGAAAACAAATTTTTAAAAAATAGAACTTTTCAGATTAAAAAAATAGAGGCTGAAAAGACACATGATTAAGGAACCAGCAAGGATTTTCCTTAGAGGTTATCTAGTACAATCCCCTCATTTTGCCTAAAAGGAAACTGAGGGAAAGTGATTTCCCTAAGGAAGTAATAAGATGTACACTGATTTGTCACCCTTGGACCTCACACTGATAAATTCCACAGAATCACAGGATTTTTGAGTTGGGAGGGACTTGAGCATTCATCCTGTCCAATCCATACCTAAAAGAAATCCTCCATATAATAAACTCAGTAGACCCATTCAGCCCCTACTTGAAGACCTCCAAGAAGAAGGAGCTCATTATCTTTTGAAACAACTCACATCACTTTTAGTCAATTCTGTTTGTAATGAAATTTTTCCAACATGGAACCCCCAAATCTTTACTTCAGAGGGTTACTTTAATTCTCAGTCCTCTTCTCCTCAGCTTTTCATCATCAGAACCACATGGGAATTCTGAATTTCTTCTTGGTACTTTAGACTGGGTGATGTGAAACACTTCTTTAATTGAGGATTAAGGATGTTTACCAATTAGTAATGATCTTCAAGTAATTATTTCTGACTCTGTCTCAGAAGGTTTTTTTTTTTTTCCTTGACTCATCTCTATGTCTGGTCTTGTAATTTAGGCATACAAAATTCTTATAAAACTATAACCCCCTCCCAAAGGAAAAGAAAAAGCACACAATCTTAAGATATATAAAAGACTGATTATTCTTTAGGTTTCCTAGACCTGAAAGGGGTCTAAGAAGGCACTATTTAGCTCAAGCCTTTCATTTTACAAATGAAAATATGGAGCCCAGTGAGATTGAGTGCTTTGTTCAATATTGTAAAGTAAATAGAGGATCCAGGATTAAAACTCAGATTTTCTAGTCTAGTGTTCTTCCCAATTCAGTTACAATCAGCAGACATTTATTAAGCACCTCATATGTGTGAGCCAGACTCTTACACTAGATTCTTGGACTACCAACTTTGGGGCTCACTGCATTACTTAATGGGCCAGTTTCCACTCCAGCTACGTTGTCCTTTAAAAGGCACACTCTGAAACAGCTTCTGACAAAAAAGAAAAAAAATTTGCTGCTTTGAAGACTAATGTGGGGGAGGTGGGAAGGGCATACTGCTTGCCTATGTACAAATAACACTTCCCCCTCCCCGTCCTCTGTTACTCACCTCACCTTGTGCTGACACTCACATTGGCCCCCTTGGACTGATGTGAGGTAACCGTAGCTGGCGGGCCATCGTATGTAAGTCTGTGTGTAAGTCTCTTGTGTAGCTAAGCAGCAAACCTGGAAGGGATATCAGGAGAAGAGGGAAGGGTCCATTGTTCAACAGCAACCTTCCTCCCCCAATCTGCTGAGGTTTGTGGGTTATCCAAGTGGAATGGTGAGTATTTTGGAACATGGATGCTGTCAGGACTGTAGCTGTTATCCTGGATATAGAATGTAAATGAAGGTCACCTGTCAGCCAAATGCAGGCCCTCTGAATGCCCTGTATCATCTTGGCATCAAAACTAATAGGAGAAAGTTAAAGATGGAGCCCAGGACTCAATTGTGGGGGCATTTTAAAGGACATTCAAACCCCTGATTCCTCAAACTTAGAGCTTTTCATTTGTTGATAAACTTTCACAAAATCTCTCCCTTTGCTTCTTCCACCTTTACTTCACTCCATTTCTTTGTTGTTTTTACTAGTCATCTTTTTTTCCCTATGTGCCTGACAAAATGCTGGATTTTAAGAGCAAATGAATGTGTGCTGCAGCTCTCAAGTGTTGTGGATCAGAAAAGATACCAAAATGCAGTCTGGTCCCAATAATCTCTAAACTTTAGGGTGCTGATGTGATTGGAATGGGTCTTGAGTACATATAGCAAGGGGGAAATTACTTAATCCTGTTTTCTCAAAGGTGAAGGATTTTGATCTTGCCATAAAATAAAGTATCCCATTAGGATGGGGCTGTAGAGATTTCTATTATTTGCCTCTACAACCAACCAAGCTTCCAGGATCACTGACTCAGGAAAGGTTTAGGTTGAATGTTCCATATATAGACTCCCATGATGCCAGACCCTTCAGTCAATCAACAGTTATTTATTTATTAAGCACTTACTACATGCCTGACACTTTGCTATGCACTAGGGATGTAAGTACAAAGAATGATATAATCCCTACTTAAAAGACGCTTAGCACATTCTAAGTTGAATTACTGCAAGGTTAGGTTAGTGCTGACATAAAACAGCTTCTACTGTTGCTGTTTGGACAAAAATGTCAAGTGATGGCTTAGTAACTCTTCAATTTCTTAAAATATGCTTCCCCTTCTACTTGGCCCAAATTTAGGATCTTTTCTGATCTGTGTTCTCACAAGGCTCAAAGGGGCTAAGTTTAATTTGGCTCCCGTACCGTGGCTTCATCAATCCAAATTTCTTTGTATTACCACAGTATACCTGTGGCTTTAGTATGCTCCAAAGAATGGAGGGAGGCATCAAAGGAAACTCCTTGAAGGTAGAAAATAGAGTACCTTGCTGTGAGGTCCCCAAAGACCAAAGTACTTTTGCTATGGTTTGAAACCAGTTTTACTAAAGGCTTAAAAAAAGGATTGTGCACAAGTTCCTGTGTGTGTTTCCCTCAATGACCCTGGAAAGGAAAGTTTCCAAAATTCTCTATGAAAAAGCAAAGGAAAATGCTGCAGCTCTTCTGTGCCTCAGTTAGCTGTCTTGTTCATTAATATTTGGGGTCCATTTCTTCTTCGTCATTGCAGTGGATGCAAGGGAACACTTCTTACATGTTTGGAGAGCTCTGTTAAAACTATTCACTTCTGTCTAACTATATTTGTCCCCAGATTAAATAATCCTACTTCATTTAAAATTTTTACTTAGTACCTATTTTTCAACCCTTCATTTGTTTCCATTGCATTTCCTTGAACTTTCTACAAGTTCACTACATTTCTCAAGCTGAGGGACACCAGGCTAGATATTACACTCTGGTATGGTCTGACCCATGTTAAATTTCAGGCTTTTCTAATATTTAGACATCCCATTATCTGGTACATCCTGGCAATTTTGGAAAATTCCTCTGCTAGTTCCTCTAAGGCATGAAAGGTCAAGGAGTGAGTTGGTCAAGTTGAAACCTGAATCAACAGGCCCAGATAAAACACTAGGAACACATCTTGGATCAGTATTAGCAAATAACCTAAGAATAGGCAAGATTGTAAAATATCCAGAAAAATGATATTGTATTTAACCTGACTCTAGTCTGTATGGAACCCAATAACATAAAGACATTAAATCCAGTAGTTTCTTGGCTTTACAATGCTGATAGGGAAGCACACTTGCCTAGTACCTGGATTGTGACATGAGAGATATCCTATGCCCATGTTCTTAACTTCCTGACCAATTGAAGACTTCCAAAATTTCACTCAACCACACTGAACACTTACAGAATGGGGTAGACAGCAAATAGAATGCACTAGTTCTCCAAAACTTATTTTAGGCCACGATTTCTTATCTTCTTAGCTGTACTCCTTAGGTGTATTGGTGCAGATACTTGAGTTGAGAAAGTATTTAAAGTTAAAATGCTTATTAAAGAAATAGCAGCTCAAGGTGGGGGAATAGTAACCTGGACTAGTTGCTACCTGAAACCAAATGCTCAGGTGGTTATATAACCTCTCATCAATGGAGTTTATAGTGATTTTGAGAACTATCATGGCCATTTAGAAAAGTAATTGTAAAATTTACTGAATTTAGTTATTATCTCCAGAAATGGTCCTGAAGTAAGTAAAGATAGGTGAGAGAAGAAATTGGGGGAAAAAAAGAAAAAAATGAAAAATACCTGAAGCTTAAGTGATATAAAATTTAAGATATCAATAAAAAATATCTTGAAAGCACATACCTCATATTAAAACACATGTATAAGAGGTTATCTGGCATAGGTGTAGGGGACTTTCAGGGCTATTATAGTCACAAAGACAATGGTCCTGTTTTGGAAGCTGTAACTAACATGTGAGAATGTGGTACCTACCTAGAGTGAGATGGGAATATGAATCTAGCACTGATAATTGGGGAACAGAAATCATTCTTGTGAAATGCCTTTGGCAAGGAAGCCATTTTAGTCACAATCATCTCTTAATGAGTCAAAATCTAATATTGAAGACTAATAGGTGAAAAAAGAAATTATACTTTTGTTTTCCGATTGAAAAAGGGATTTCTTTGCTATGCAAATTAGTTGTCCCTTAAGTTACCCTGCACCTAACTGGGACTAGCAAGTAGAAAATATCCCCTGTGCTTGCTGAGGTATCCTCCCAAAGGTAGAACTGTATATAAGATAACGCTAGCAACAGTAAAGTTAGCATGAAGTAAGTAGCTGCACTGTATAAACCCTTTATTGTGGAAGGTCTTTGGATTGCCTGAAGACAAGAGGAAAGACCTTTGTGTATCCAGGATTCTTCATGATGATGAAATCTCTGACAGTTACCACTAAATTCAAGCCATCTGGAAACTAGTTAGCTGGAAGGTTGCAGCATGAAAAAAGCCTGAGATTTATGGTTCCACACCCCAGAAGAACCAGTTGTGTAACTGACCAGTCCTTTTCAATCTAATTTTAATCTGATCCCAGCAAAATTTAAGGATTCCTAAAAATAACTTCTGTCAATCTTATCGATCTCTCTTCCCTCCCACCCCCCGCCCTTCTTAGATCTGCTATCACAGTTCTGATGTTGGAAATTTATTCTGATTTTTCTCTCTTATTCTCCCCCCCCCCAATTTTTCCTCTTCCAGGACGACTCCAACATATCCCATAAAATGCAGGATGTTCTGAAGTCCTGCCTAAAAGAGGAGGAGTCATTTAACATTCAGAATTCCATGTCACCCAAACACGAGAGTAACAAAGGTGACCAAGATGACTCGGAAGTGAACTGTCTCCAAAATAATTTAACATGAAGCAAAGGAATAGGAAGAGGAGAAAGAGAAGAGGAGGGAAAGAAAATTGACCTATTGTACAGCTCCATTTCTTGTAACCATTTGTTAAACTTTTCCTTTTTCCGATTTCATGGCATGCTTTGATGTATTTTGTACAGAAGGGGGGAAAAACCCCACAAAATATGTGAAGAGCCTGAGCTGAATTGCGTGCATCGGGATGTTTGATCTGTGCTGTCTGTATATTGCTTGGGTTAGTTCTGCTGCTGTGATTTCTAAACCTTTGCTGTTATTCAACTGACTTTTTTTGTACTTTGATCCACCTTTTTTTGAAATACAAATAAAAGCAAAAAAAAGAAAGTTCTTGAAATAAAACATTTTTTAAAAGTTGTCTGGCTTTGTGAGGGTTGTTTTCTCTCTTCCCTGCCCATTTTTTCTTCTTGGTTCAAAATGAAGACAGCCCTACTGATAATCTATCCTTCAAATTCAGTCATCATTGTTCATTCCTCCTCCTCATCGATACCCCAGCCTTCTAATTCCACCTGTTTTAAAATGCTTTCTTTTCTGCAATCTCACTCTTTGATGGGGAGTGGATTCCTGGAGAGTATACTCATAGTATTATCCCAACATGCATCCTTCCCTTTCACAGACTAGGGTGACATCAGGACCTGGGTCTGTGGTTTAGAGAAATTCCATTTAGACAAAACTGGAGTCGATATTAACACTTAAATCTTTTCTCTCAAGCATAATTTGAGAGAATTCTTTTAGCTAGGAATTTATTAAAGCATTCCATGAAACACATCTGTCCAGTGAACTATCCAAGGAGCTTTATAAGGGGAAAACCTTATCAGGAAGGGGATGACAACAAAAAAAAAGGGAGAGTTATGATAGAATTGTCAAGTATCTGAGACCCAAAATACAGACCATAGGGTTGAAAAGGAATCTGCCATTGTATCAATATGGCTCTTAGAGCATGGCATTGGTCCTCCATATGTGTCTCTCCTCCTTTGGTTTGGGACAAATTGGCTTTGTCTCAAAGGTCTAGCCATGCCATAAACTGTCACTTAATCCATGTTTGTCTTTGAATTCCTTCAACCTGTCCTTCAGGCATGGCTTTTCCTGATAGACACCCATTACTTTCATGTTACTTGGAGAAATCCCACTTCATAATACAAAGAATGGCTAGGGAAAAAATATACTTTGTCTTTGTCACATCAAGACTTTAATGTTCTATGTTTGATGTCTAGATGTAATGTATATTAATGACACATCTCAAGGTTAAAAACTTAAAATGTTTCAAATCTCAAATATGATACAGTTAAGTAGGGAGAGTGTTTTTGGGCAAGGGACCCTTTTAGTACCCCTCAACTCATACATGCTCTTTCTCTCTGTCAGCTTCTAGCAAAGGATCTAAGGGGGCAGCATGCTGAAGGACCTTCAAATCTAGCATAGAGTTTGAAATAGAAAAGATACGATTTTTACCTTCAACTATCAAGAGAAGATGGGGAACAAGCAATAAACTCTAGCAAGACAGAGTGAGGTGGATATAGATTGTAAACACATAGAACTTCCTCTCCCTAGCCCTGACATCTCTTCTTCATTTTCTCTCATCTCTTTCTAGTCCAAATGCCATCTGACTTCTCCCCTCCTCCACTTCAGACCATCATCTCATATCTCACACTTTTCCCCCAAGCTATTGGCCTGGATATGCTTCCATTTCTTTCTTTTTTCTTAGCTCCCCTTCTGGTTGCAAGTCACATAACTTTGTGTGAAATAATTTCAGCAAAGATGTAAGAGACCAAGTGATTTGAAACTTAATTCCTTTGGACTATTTTCTGAAATTAATACTATTTATTAACTATTTTCTGAAATACATTCCTCTGTATATTTGTAATAATTGTTAAGTACTGTGTTTTCCATGTATATGTCATGTATTATAGGCTTTCTTGTTTGTGTTGAGCTAGAAATTTCCCCATAAATTCCACTCTGTACTTTCTCTGTCTCTATCTTTTTCCATCTCTGTCTCTGTCTCTCTCTGTCCCTGTTTCAGCCTTATGGTTATTTCAATGAATGAGATTCACAATAACCCAGTGATCTATGGTCATTTAATAATTTAATAAAATATCCTGGTAACTAGTCAGGAAGGAAAAAATCCTTTCCTACAGGGTTTTTTTTTTTTTTTTTTTTTTTTTTTTTTTTAATAAAGACCAGAAAAAAGTGAAGGAGTCCTCTTGGCAACAAGAGAGAAATTGCGATCAACTGGGTAAGGGGCTCTTAACTTGGGATCCACAAAACCCCCAGAATTCTGGGCATAGATTAAAGGCTGGGAACTAGAATGGGAAAAAAATTACATCTTTATTTTCACTAAACTTTGATTTCCTTTGTAATTCTATGTATTTGATTCTGCATTTAAAAACATCATAGACTATGCCAGACTGTCAAAGGGGTCTGTGATCCAAAAAAAGATTAAGAACTCCTGAACTAAACCAGGGTAACAGCCTGTTACAAGATGTGTGGTGTTTCCACCCCTTACACAAAGGGTGTACACTGCAGAGATATGATCTCTTTCCTCAGTCTGAATTATAAAATTGTAGAGAAGAATGAAATAGGATTATTATTTGAGATACAGACTTGGGATGTAGTTTCTAGAAAAATCAGGAAATGGCAGTGGAAAGTAGATGAGGAGCCGTTAATTTAAGAGTCTGAGATCTGGAATCAGTCTTTTGGATGAAGGAAGATCTGTAGCTGAATATGTGTGTGGGTGTGTGTGTGTGTGTGTGTGTGTATATATATATATATACTTTTAAATTTTGTCTGCAGAGTGCTCCAGAAGAATTGCTGCAACCCAAGACAGGTTGAAAGTGGCTGCTGGCTCTTCTTAGCTAATGCTGTAAAGCAGTCATTTGCTCTGGCTCCTCAGCCTCTGGGGGGCTGGGCTGCCTGCCAGCATCCTGTCTGACCTGCCCAGTCACTCAGACTGCAAGTGAAATACAGGCAAGGGAGAACTGCCACATGAAACAGCCAAAGAACCCTGTAGCAGATCGATCCCTTCAAGCTAACTTAGAGGACCAACCTGAAGGAAGGAGGAGAGCCAGAGGAATGCGAGGGACACTTGATGGTACAAGGACTCCGCCGCCAAAGGGCATCCCTGAGCTTTGCTGCACTCTGCTCCATCACTGGGGGTTCTTGCTGTTGGCTCCGTCAGCCCCTGTTGCCTTCCAGCTCTTGGAAGAAAAGGAATCAGCCTTTCTTCTCTCTTGGCTTTTTATTTATTTATTTTGGGCCCCAGAAGTCCAGGCCCAGTGGGCAGCCCGGATCTACTTTCATTAATCATGCCGCATGCCGCTGCCCTGCACCCTCCGGGGCTCGGCAGCTTTGAGGGACAGCCAGAGCTTCTGGTGGGAACTGTTTGCTGCTCTAATTGACCTTCACAGGGGAGGCTGGGAGGCAGCAGGCTCCATCATTTGCTTCTCTTTACTCTGGCTGTTGCTTCCCTCTCCTCCAAAAGGGACGTCTTCCTTCCCCGCACTGCCTGGTTCTGTGGGCAGCCAGGACAGAAGTTCAGCCTCCACTTTACAGAGAGAGAAACTGAGATTCTGAGGCCAGCTGGTGACTTGCCCAAAGCCAAGCAGTGTTGTAAGGAGTGAATCTCGTATTGTACCGAAATGCTAAGGGAAATGACAGCTCCCCCTCCTCACCCCCTTGGCGTCTGGAGTGAGTTCCCACAGGAAAAAAAAAAAAAAAAGAATTAACCTTGGTTTCAGTAGCTACTTGGAATCTGCCAAGAAGCAGATCCATCACTCATGCCTTTGAAGTACATAAAAAAGGTGTTCAGATGAGGGAAAGACATGTTTTCCTGCTTTTCTCTGGCCAAAACTACAAAATAATAGATTCAAACATCGTTCATTAATAATAGAAAGTGGATTTAGCATGGTAGTTTCCAGGGACAAAATCAATCAGAACTACTAGGGGCTATTTCTTGTTCTGTTCAATCATGATCCAACTATGAATAACTCTCTTGCCTTCTCTAAGTCTCAGTTTCCCTCTCTGAAAAAAAATTTTTTTTTTGAGTAATGTCTAAGTCGTTGTGATCCCGAAGACATCATTGAATTAGCACTGATTGAGAAGGTTTTGAGACCTTTAGCTTTGAGGGAGTTAGGAACTACTATATTTGTTCTATCTCCTAAAGTGCTATATAAATGTCAGCTACAATTATTATCTAACCAAATCCAAAGTCTAATCTGCCACTAACTAAAGTCACCTAATTCCCTCAGGACTGAATTTCTTCACTGTCTATCAAATGAGAAAATTGAGCTGGGTGATCTCCAACGTTCCTTCTAGGTCTGAAATTCTACCTTTCTTTGACATATTATTAGTTATTATTGTGCTGGTTATCAGTGCTAATAATGTTAGGAATTATGTCAGAATTGCTTAATGTGATCATTTTGGGTCCCACGTAGCCTGGCTTTATTGTATAGTCATTCATGGTATCTCTAATCCAGCTATTTTATATCTGAAACAAGTAGAATACCCTGTGAGGGGAAGCTGAGGAATGGAATATAGTTTTATCATTGCAAATCCATTCTCACAGTGGAAAGATTAATCTATTGACAGGGAATCAATAGTGACACTCTATTACATAAAAGACAGAAAAACTTTAGCTAATTGGAATTTACCTAAGCAAATTCATCAAATAATTCAAATTCATCTACAAACATTGTTAGAAGAAAAATGCTGAAGACAAGAAAATAAGTAGGTATCAAGGATTTATTTTTAATAGGTCCTTTTAAGGATTTGTTTATCTTATTTCTAGAGTAAAGTGAGCAGAACCAGGAATGCAATTTATACAGCAACAATATTAGAAGTAAAAAACTTGGAAAGATTTAAGAATTCTAATCATTGCAATGACAAACCATGACTTTAGAGGACTGATAATGAAACATGCTATTCATTTCCTGATAGAGGGGTAATGGAATGAGACATACATTTGTGGATATGGCAAATGGGGGGTTTGTTTTGCTTGTACAAAGATTGTGTTTTTCCCTCTATATTGTCAGAAACATTTGAGGGAGGGAAGGAAGAGCTAAAGATAGGGATGCCTTCCCCCAAAAGCAATTAAAAAAATAAAAAAGGGTATTGGAAGCATCTTTTAAAATGCACTAAAGAAAACAGAACAAAGTTCCAAGGGAAACAGACAAATAGGATAGCTTTGAAAATAACATGTTAGGGGCAGCTAGGTGGCGCAGTGGATAGAGCACCAGTCCTGAAGTCAGGAGGACCTGAGTTCAAATGGGGTCTCAGACACTTAACATTCCCTAGCTGTGTGACCCTGGGCAAGTCACTTAACCTCAATTGCCTCAGCAAAAAATAATAATAATAACATGTTGGATTTATCATGCACTTAAAAAAAACAAGCTATATGTAATAGAAACATATAGGTTCTATATACTTTTTCCTGTTTTTCTTTGTATAAGAAATGTTTGTGTGTTGAATTCAGAATAATTTTTTACAAAGTAATTTTCAAGGTATGTTCTGAGATCAGTAATAATTCTACCTAATCTATAATTTATACCTCTATTTCTATAGTCCTAAAAGATTATTAAATAGTGTTTTTTATTATTATGATTCTGAGATTGAGTTATAAAAGAAAGATTAAATTATGTTGATTAGACAATATTGACTTAGGCAGAAAAAATAGAATCAGAAATTTTAATTTTTCAGCATTTATTATAACTATATTCCTTACTTTGTGCCTTCCTTTGACACAGCATATAATCCTCCAAAGGCAATCTCGAACTTTCTCTACCATCTTCAAGTCTCCAATCCTATTCTTCCTCCCCCACCTTCCTCCTCAGGAAATGTACTGGCCCATTATTTCACTGTAGAAAATCAAGATCCTCAGGGACTAGCCCCCTCATTTTCCTTCCATTCTGCTTCATCATATATGGCTTTGCTTTGTTTTTTTCTTTTCTCCTATCTCAAAGAAGAATGTCCCTCCACATTTCCAAGACTAATCACTCTACCTGCACTTAATTCCATTCCTTCTCTCTCTCTCTCTCTCTGGGTCTCTTTATCTGTGTCTCTGTGTGTGTCTCTCTCTTATCTTTTTTCCTCAGTTATTCTCCCTCTCTCTGGTATCTTCAGTCTCTTCCTTTTTCCTGGCACTTTCTCCTCTATCCTCACATATACATTTGCTACCTTGTCTTTAAAAAGATACCACTTCTGGTTCTGCTCCCAATTCTAAGCTTTGAATATTTTATTTTTTCCCAATTACATGTAAAAACAATTTTTAACATTCGGTGTTTTATTTAAATTTTGAGTTCCAAATTCTCCTCCTCCCTTCCTCCCCACCCCCTTCATTAAGAAGGCAAGCAATTTGATATAGGTTATACATGTTCAGTCATGCAAAACATTTTCATATTAGTCATGTTGGGAAAGAAAACACAAACCCTCTCACCACCAATAAAAAAAGAAAAATAGAGATTTTTTTAAAAAACACATTTTAATCCACATTCAGACTTCATCAGTTCTTTCTCTGGAGATGGATAGTGCTTGTCATCATAAGTCTTTTGGAATTGTCTTAGAGCATTGTATTTCAAAGAATAACTGTCATTCACAGCTGATCGTCATACAATATTGCTGTTACTATGCACATTGTTCTCCTGATTCTGTTCATGTCATTTTGCATTAATTCATCTAAGTCTTTCCAGGTTTTTCTGAAAGCATCTTGCTGAACATTTCTTATAGCAAAATAATAGTATTCCATCACAATCATATATCATTGCTCAGCCATTCCCCATTTGATGGGTAGCTACTAAATTTCCAATTCTTTGTCACCACAAAAAAGATCTAGTTAAAATTTTTTTGTACATATACACATTTTTTTCTTTCCCTTTTTAAAAAATCCCTTTGGGATATAAAACTAGTAGTGTTATTGTTGGATCAAAGGGTATGCACAATTTTATATCCCTTTGGGCATAGTTCCAAATTGTTCTCCAGAATAATTGGATCCGTTTATAACTCCATCAACAATGCTTTAGTGTTCCATTTTTTCCACATCCATTCCAACAGTTGTCATTTTCCTTTTCTGTCTGTTAGCCAATCTGATAAGTATTAGGAGGCACTGGAATTGTTTTAATTTGCATTTCTCTAATCAGTAGTGATTTAGAACATTTTTATATGACTATAGATATTTTTAATTTCTTCATCTGAAAACTGCCTGTTCACATCCTTTGACCATTTATCCCTCCCTTCCTTACCTCCCCCCTTCCCAAGACAGCAATTAATCTGATATAGGTTAAATATGTGCAGTTCTTTTAAACATATTTCCATATTTGACATGTTGTACAAGAAGAATCAGACCAAAAGGGAAAAAAATATAAGAAAGAAAAAAACCAAAAAGGTGAAAATACTTTGATCTATATTCAGTCTCCATAGTTCTCTCTATGGATGCTGATAGCTCTTTCCATCACAAGTCTTTTGGAACTGCCTTGAATCACCTCATTGTTAAAAAGAGCCAAGTCCCTCACAGTTGATCATCATAAAATCTTGTTACTAAGTACCATGTTCTGCTCCCTTCACTCAGTATCAGTTAATGTAAGTCTTTCCAGGCTTTTCTGAAATCAGTCTGCTATCATTTCTTATAGCATAATATTCCATTACATTCATGTACCATAACTTATTCATTTATTCCTCAATTAATGGGCATCTATTGCCCATAGGTACATCCTCATGGACTTTGATTCCTTGCCCCTACAAAAAGGACGACTACAAACATTTTTGTATAATGTGGGCCCTTTTCCCGCCTTTATGGTCTCTTTAGGATACAGATCCAGTAATGAGACTACTGCATCAAAGGATATACACATTTTGATAGTCCTTTGGGCCTAGTTCTAAATTTCCCTCCAGAATTGTAGGATTATTTCACAACTCCACCAACAATGCATTAATGTCCCAGTTTTCCCCATCTTCCCTCCAACATTCATCATTATCTTTTGCTGAATGACTTGTATACTTATAAATTTATTTCAGTTCAAAATAAAAATAAAATTTTTTAAATTAAAAAATTATCTCAGTTCTCTAGTACTTGAAAGAGTCTTTATTAGAGAAACTTGCTATAATTTTTTTCACAATTTTTCTACTGTGTATTTCCTTCCATCTTATTTTTTCTCTTTATTCTTTTCTCTTATTCCTTCCCTCCTCAAAAGTGTTCTGTTTCTGTCTACCCCCTCTCCCAATCCACCATCCCTTCTATCAGCCCCACCATTCTCTTATCCCCTTCCCCAATTACTTTCCTGTAGGATAATACAGATTTCTATATCCAAGTGAATGGAGAAATTATTCCCTCTCTGAGCCAATTCTGATTTGGCTAAGTTTCAAGTGTTCTCCCCATCCCCCATCTTCCCTTCCATTGTAAAAGCTTTTTCATGCCTCTTTTATCTGAAATAATTTACCCTATTCTACCTTTCCCTTCTCCTTTGTACTAATTCATCCCTCTTTCTCACACTTAATTTTGATTTTTGAGATATCATCCCATCATAGTCAACTTACACTTACGGCCTCTCTCTATGTATAATCTTTCTAAAGTCCAAAATGATAAAATTTTTAAGAGTTACTAAGTATCATCTTCTCATGGAAAAAGATAAACAGTTTAACTTTACAGAATCCCTTATGATTTTTCTTTCCTGTTTACCTTTTTTATGCTTCTCTTAAGTCTTGTATTTGAAAGTCAAATTTTCTATTCAGCTCTGGTCTTTTCATCAAGAATGCTTGAAAATCTTCTATTTCATTAAATTTTCATTTTTCCTCCCAGAAGGACTATACTCAAGTTTTTCTGGGTAGGTTAGTCTTGGTTGTAATCCCAACCTTCTGTAATGTCATATTCTAAGTCCTCTAATCCTTTAGTGTAGAAACTGCTAAATTTTGTTATCCTTACTGTGGCTTCCTGATATTTGAATTATTTTTTTCTGGTTGTTTTCAATATTTTCTCTTTGACCTGGGAGCTCCAGAATTTGATTATAATATTTCTGGGAGTTTTCATTTTGGGATCTCTTTCTGGAGATGATCAGTGAAATCTTTTAATTTCTATTTTATCCTTTGGTTTTAGGATTCAGGACAGTTTTCCTTGATAATGCCTTGAAAGATGAAGTTTAGCATGTGCAAGAATGTTTGTGGCAGCCCTTTTTGTAGTGGCAAGAAACTGGAAATTGAAAGGATGCCCATCAATTGGAGAGTGGCTGAATAAAGTATGGTATATGAATGCTATGGAATATTATTGTTCTATAAGAAACGACCAGCAGGACAATTTCAGAGAGGCCTGGAGAGACTTGCATTAACTGATGCTGAGCGAAATGAGCAGAATCAGGAGATCATTATACACAGCAACAACAAGACTATACGATGATCAATTATGATGGACATGGCTCTCTTCAACAATGAGATGATTCAGACCATTTCCACCTGTTCAGTGATGAAGAAAGCCATCTACATCCAGGGAGAGGACTGTGAGAACTGAGTGTGGAACACCACGTAACATTTTTACTCTTTCTGCTGTTGTTCTCTTGCATTTTGTTTTCTTTCTCAAGTTTTTTTCTTCCTTCTTGATCTGATTTTTCTTGTGCAACAAGATAACTGTATAAATATGTATACATATATTGTATTTAACATATATTTTAACATATTTAACATGTATTGGACTACCTGCCATCTAGGGAAGGGGTTGGGGAAAAGGAGGGCAAAATTTGGAACAGAGGTTTTGCAAGGGTTAATGTTGAAAAATTATCCATGCATATGTTTTGTGAATAAAAAAAAAGAATAATTAGAGTTACTTGTTACTGAACCACAGAGGAAATCCAATAAGGCCAGCCTTGTCTGGATATACTACCCCAATCCATTCTCCCCACCACAAAGAGTAACTTTTCAAATATACTCTAATGTTCCTGAGTTTCTGCTTTTCTTCCTTCCCTATTACTGGGCAGCATCTTCTGTTTTGTACCTTACTCACCCATTCAACTGAAAAAAAAAATTGTCTAAAAAATGTAAAAAAAAAAAAAAAAAAGATGAAGTGTAGGCTTTTTGTTGTTGTTGTTCATGGCTTCTAGGTAGTCCAATATTTCTTAAACAAACTTCCTGATCTATTTTCAAGGCCAGTTGTTTTTCCAATGAAAAATTTCAAATTTTTCATTCTTTGGATTTTGCTTTAATTTTTCTTGATTATGTCTGATGAAATCATTAATTTCCACTTGCCCAGTTGTAATTTTTAAGGAATTATTTTTTTTTTAGTGACTTTTTTGTACCACTTTCCATTTGATCAATTCAACTTTTTAAAGGCATTCTTCTCTTCAGGGAATTTTTGTGCCTCTTTCATCATTTGGCCAAATTTGGGTTTTTTGGTTAGTGTGTGTGTGTGTGTGTGTGTGTGCGTGTGTGTGTGTGTGTGTGTGCATGCACATGTGTGAGAGAGAAATATATTTGTGTGTATACATGTATATATATAATTTATTTTTTCTCCAGATAAATGTAAAACAATTTTTTTTACATTTGTTTTTAAAACTTTGAGTTTCAGATTCTCTCCCTTGCTTCCTCCCTATCCCACCTTCCATTGAGAAGGCACATGTGAAGTTATGCAAAACATTTCCATAATAGTCATGTTGTGAAAGAAAACATAGATTCCCCTCCAAAAAAAAAAAAAAACCTTAAGAAAAATAAAATTTTGGTTTTTTAAAAAATATGCTTCAATCTGTATTCAGAGACAATCAATTCCTTCTCTGGGTATGGATAGCACTTTTCAACATATGTCCTTCAGAGTTTTCTGTATCATTGTATTGCTAAGAGTAGCAAAGTCATTCACAGCTGATCATCCCACAACATTGCTATTACTTTGTATATAGTACATTTCATTTTGCATGAGCTCATGGAGTACTTTCATGGGGGTTTTTCTAAAAGCATCCTGCTCATCAATTTTTATAGAACAATAGTATTCCATCACAATCCAATTTATTCAGCCATTCCTCAGTTGATGAGCATCCCCTCAGTTTCCAATTCTTTGCCCTGAGAAAAGAGCTGCTATAAATATTTGGTACATATCCTTTTTTTAAAATCTCCTTTGGGAGACATGCCTAGTAGTGATATTATTAGATCAAAAGGTATGTATGATTTTATAACCTTTGGGGCATAGATCATATATTTTGATCATTTATCAATTGGAGGAATGGATTTTTTCCTTCTAAATTTGATTCACTTCCCTATACACTTAAGAAATGAGGTCTTTAGAACCCACATGTGCAAGAATGTTTGTGGCAGCCCTTTTTGTAGTGGCTGGAAACTGGAAATTGAATGGATGCCCATCAATTGAAGAATGGCTGAATAAATTATGGTATATGAATGCCATGGAATATTATTGTTCTGTGAGAAACAACCAGCAGGATGATTTCAGAGAAGCCTGGAGAGACTTGCATGAACTGATGCTGAGTGAAATGAGCAGAACCAGGAGATCATTATACACGGCAACAAGACTATATGATGATCAATTCTGATGGGCATGGTTCTCTTCAACAATGAGATGTTTCAAACCAGTTCTAATTGTTCAGTGATGAAGAAAGCCATCTATACCCAGGGAAAGGCCTGTGGGATCTGAGGGTGGACCACAACATAGCATTTTCATGCTTTCTGTTGATGTTTGTTTGCATTTTGTTTTCCTTCTCAGGCTTTTTTTTTCCCTTTAAATCCATTTTTTCTTGTACAGCAAGATAACACATATTCGATCTGTCAAATATTTTAACATAATTATCATGTATTAGAGTTCTTGCCATCTAGGGAAGGGGATGGAGAGTGGGAAGGAAAAATTTGTAACGGAAAGCAACAGAGACCTGCCTTGGGATCAGCAAAGAGGCCCCTACAATATCCCTGTAACCACCTATTCAGTCCTATCTGTGAGCTGAGATTTCCTGAAATCACAACTGTTGCTGCTGCTGTTAATTCAATGGCTCCCAAAGTCTACTCCTGGTTTGTTGGCACTCCCCTCACACTCTCATACAACAACCTTTCCTCATAGCCTTCTAAAGAAGGAAGGAAGGAAGGAAGAGAGGGAGGGAGGGAGGAAGAAAAGAAAAAAAGAGGAATAAAGCAAGAAACAAAGGAGAGAGGAAGAAGGAAGAAATTATGGAGGGAAGGAGTGTTGAGGTGGAAGACACCCCAACAATATTAGCATCCCCAGTCTGTCAATTTGCAAACTCCAAGTTAGGGAACAAAAATATATTATGATGCTCACAACAGGCTAAGTTCCAAAAAGAATTTAGCAAAGAACCAGAAATAAGAAGATAATTTTATAGGAAAAAGAAAGATCAGGTTTTCCAAGTCCTTGTTATGCTGATTTTACAGCTCAGTTGTAGAATTAAAGAGTGGTAGAGGTAAATTTGAATCCATTACTGAATTCTATGGCTTAGAGATAGAATTGAGGAGTGGTCCTAGAGGTGGAGTTGAGGAATATTGAATTCTAGGGCTTAGAGATGGAGTTGCACCCCACTATTGAATTCCATGGCTTAGATTGTCTCAGAAACTTTGTTATTATTGACCAATAGACTGTTATCTGACAATCAGCATTGTTTGTGGAACTACAGCACTCCCAAGACCAGGGGATCTTGGGGTTATTGCTACACTCTCCCTAGTAGCTGCACCTCATCATTCCCCCTCAAGCAATTGGAACCCAAATTCATTTAGGGCAAAGGAATGAAGGTTTCATTTTCTGGAGCTGCTTCAGGATGATAAGGGGTGTAAAGCTGGCCCTGCCTAGGGGGGTCTAGACTAAGGAAGGAAGACTGCAGATGGAAGCAACAGCATCCAGGGGTTGATGAATCTCAGGATTAGGTGACTGGAGGTACTCAGATGAACAAGTAGTTGGAAGTTCATGACCTGGAGTCTGAAAACACAAATCTCAAAAGTAGTGTGGAAGAAAACCATTAACTTGAAGAAGTGGAGGATAACAACAAAAAAAGGCTAGAATGAGGAAAAGGAGGACACAGACAGGTTCACACCTCTCTGTCCAGTAGTTTCCAGTTCTATGGAACAGTAGTTTCAGGTTCTCTATGAGTTCACAGGAATATCCAGGAATATTTGAGGGAGAAGGAGTAGCACTCAATTCTGGAAACATGAATCCAACTGGGGAAACCATTGAGTTTAACTGAAGTTGGAATGACTTTAATGATCCTATATGGTCCTTTCTGTTTTATATCCAAGGGTTCAGGACCTTGGGCCTTCCAAGTTGTCAAGCACATCATGCCCCCCCAGATTTATTGGGGTGACAATGAGTATGAGTATCTGTGGATTTAGGGAGATGTTCATTTGCATATTCAGAAAAAGCCTTCTGGACTGCACCAAACTAAGTGAGTAGATGCTGTTCCGGATCTACAAGAAAGTCAGAGGTAAAGAAAATCCTCCCCTACAGAAGTTCAAAGGGACTAAGCTTAACATTCTCCCAAGGTGCAATTCGAATTCTAAGTAGTCCTAATGGGAGATTCTTTGCCCAATGCTCACAAATCTCCAGGCACAGTTTAGTAAGGGCTCTCTTGAGGGTGTGATTCATTTTCTCCACCTTTCTGCCTAAGGATGCCCGGCAGAATGGAGAAGATAAGTAATTTTAAGTGCCTCAGCCACAGCTTGGGTTATCTGAGAAAAGAAGGCTGGGCCATTGTAGCTCTGTAAAAAGCCAGGCAAGCCAAAGCAAGATATAATCTCCTTTTGCAAAAACTTTGATACTTCCTGAGCCTTCTCAGTCTTTCCAGGGAAGGCCTCTTACCCAATTAGTAAAGGTGTCAACAAAGACCAAAAGTAGTTTGGAACCTCTGCAAAGGGGCATGTGTAAAATCTACCTGCCAGTCCTCCCCTGGGTCTGTACCCCTCCTCTGAGCAGACTTCAGCAGGGAAGGGGGTGGTTAACAACTTCTTCAGAATTTACTTGGGCACAAACTGGGCAGGCCTGGCAAATCTGCTGAATTGTTTCTCCCAGCTTGTGACCAGTTAAAATAAGTTACACAAGAGATTGGAGGGCATTCTTTCCCAAGTGACCAAAGAGAAGTTTCCACTGACTTGCCTCTGGGATTAGAAATCTGGGTATTTGAACCACCCAGAAGAATAAAGAGTGTAACCCCCCCCTTTTTTTTTTAGCAAAGACCTGTTCTTGGGAGCTATATGAGAGAGTGTAGGAGTCGGGGAGCTGGTGAATCCAAGGTGCCATGGTCAGGATCAAACAGGTAGCAGCTCTGGCAGCTGAATCTGCAAGCCTGTTTCCCCTGGTCTGAAGTGAATCCTCCTTCTGGCTTTCTTTACAAAACATAACAGAAACCTCTCTTCCATGGACAGCTTGCAGTAATTATAAAATTTCCCCTGCATACTTAATGGGGGAATGTTTGACTGACAAAACCCCCTTTTTTTCCCAGATAGCTCTATGAGCATGAAAAACATGAAAGGCATATTTGGAGTCAGTATAGAATTTCACCCATTCTAAAGCTCTAGTGGAGTTGGACCCTCTGGGTGAAAGTGGGAGTGGGAATGGCTTAGCCTTCAAGGTGCTCTTGAGACTCACTACAGAGTAACTTGCCTTCCTTTCCCCTTTTCTGTCAGGGAACAAGATGGCAGAGTTAAGAGTGTGACACACATGGAGATACAAGTTGGGGTGTTTAAAAGAGGAGCCTGATACCTGGTAAGTCTCCCATAGCAAGCTACTGACAACCTTTGGCTTCCAAAATGTTCTGAACCTAATTAGAACCTCCAATGGTTGACCTATGGTGAGCTTGGAGGCTTCCTCAATTAAAAGGGCTCTGGCAGGGCCACCCGAATGATACCTGAACCAAGTTGTTTTGAGAGGTAAAGAACAGGCCTGGGATCCAGAAGTAAGCAACAGGGCCTAGGGACTGAGTCCAGACCCCTAGCCCTGCCTTCCATCCACATACAGAATAAAAGGCTTTCCTAAATTAGGCAGGGCTAGCGATGGGGCAGAGGTCAGTTTAGCTTTCAGGGTCTTAAAAAGCTCTGGCATGATCAGAGCCCCAGTTCTGGGGAAATGAATCAGAGGGGCTTGGCAATAATCCTAAAGTTAGTATCCAGATTCTACACAATCCAGCCATGTCCAAGAAAGTACACAGCTGTTTCTTAGAGGCAGGTTCAAGGAGACATAAAATTGCCTGCTTCCTCTCGGCTGTGAGCAAAGGTGGTAGGAGTTAATTCCTGGTCCAAATAACTTAACCGACTGATGGGCTTTGTGGGTCTTAGGCAAGGATACTTTATAGCCCCAGGAACTCAGGAGTTAAGGGTTTTTATGGCAGCAGCCAGGGTTGGGCTGCATATCAAGATATCATCTACATGCCTGATAAAGCTGCTATCAAGCAACTCCCAATCTCTTAAACCTTTAGCCAGGGCTTGTCCAAATATGTGGGGGCTGTCACGAAGCCCTGAGGTAGGACTGTCCATGTTAATTGGTGGGGGTTACATTCCCCTGGATTTGCCCATTCAAAGGCAAAAAGAAATTGTGAGTCTTTATGCAATGGTATGCAAAAGAAAACATCCATAAAATCTAAAGGAGAAAATCATCCTGTATTCCCCAGGATCTGAGTTAGGATAACATAGGGATTAGGCACAGTGGGGTGAATTGGAAAAACTGCCTCATTAATAGTCCTAAAGTCCTGTGCCATATGAAACTCCCTAATCGGTTTCCTAACAGGAAGGATGGAAATATTATAGGGAGACTGACAAGGAATTAAAAGCTTGTGCTTAAGATATTTTCCAATCAGGAGTTGTAATCCCTCCCTAGTCTCTGGCTTCATTGGGTACTGGTGTCTATGAGGGAACACACGGGGATCCCCAAGAGGCACTAAAGCTGTGTCATGAGAAGCTCCCCACCAGAGATTCCTTGGTCCCAGTCAGAGGAATGTACTTCTTTTTTAAAAAAAATTTTTATTAAAGCTTTTTATCTGCAAAACATATGTATGAATAATTCTTCAACACTGACCCTTACAAAGCTTTCTGTTACAAATTTTTCCCCCCTACTCCCCACCCCTCCCCTAGATGGCAGAAAATCCAGTACATGTTAATTATGTTAAAATACTTGACAAGTCGAATATATGTATACATATTTCCACACTTATCATTTTTGTGCAAGAAAAATCGTATCTACAAGAAAAAAAATCAGAGAAAGGAAACCCAATGCAAGCAAACATCGGTAGAGAGCATGAAAATATTATGTTGTGGTCCACATTTCACATCCCTCTCTCTGGGTGTATATGGCTTTCTTCACTGAACAATTAAAACTAGTTTGAAACACCTCATTGTTGAAGAGAGCCATGTCCATCAGAACTGATCATCATATAGTCTTGTTGCCGTGTATAATGATCTCCTGGTTCTGCTCGTTTCACTCAGCATCAGTTCATGCAAGTCTCTCCAGGCCTCTCTGAAATCATCCTGCTGGTCATTTCTTATAGAACAATAATATTCCATAACATTCATATACCATAATTTATTCAGCCACTCTCCAATTGATGGACATTCATTCAGTAGAGGAATGTACTTCCTCCCAGATTTCAGATGGACTATGGGAAGGCTTTGAGAGAAGCACAAAAAGTTCACCCAGAGATCTGAGAAGGGAAAATTGGGTCCCCAATTTCACCATTAAATCACACCCCAACAAGGGGGCAAGACAGGAGGAGATGATAAGAAAAGAGTATTTGAATAACAGGTCACAAAACTGGCAAAGCAGAGGAAAAGTCTTAAAGGTCTTAAAGCCATTCCTAAGTTTTCCTTCAATACCCATCATCGAATGAGGGAAGGGGTGGGTAGGGCCAGAGTACAGGGCAGGACAGAATATGAGGTCCCTGTGTCAAAGAGGAATTCAATGGACTTACCTGCCACATCCAAAGCTACCCTGGGTTTGGCCACTGTGATAGAGTAAGGAGGGAGCATGGGCAGCATTTTTCCTGTTCCTGAGGAGACCCGAGGGCAGGGAATTGGGAGGAGGTGGCTCTACCCCTCTGTGGGCAGTCTCTCTTCCAGTGCCCCTTCTGTTTGCACATAAGGGCAGGTGCGAGACCAATGGTCCTGGTTGAGGCATCTAAAACACAAATTTCCATGGTTCTCAAATATGGCAGCTGCTAAAATTTGAGCCTTCTCTCTGTTCCTCACCCTGATCTTGCTCCTCTGCTACTGCTCCCTATTATTAAAAACTCCAAAGGCTGTTTCCAACAGCTGAGTCCAGGAATTTGAGGACCCCTGGCTAACTTCTGCAACTTCCTCTAAATGTTTGAGCAGACTGACTAATAAAATGCATTCTGAGGACAGTGGTCCCCCTGAGGAAGTGGGGTTCAGGTTAGTATATGTTAGTGCCTCTATAAGGCACCCCTGAAAGGGCAGGATTTTCCTTAGTCTTTGAGTAAATTCCCTAAGTGTGTCATAATTAACTGGTTTGTAATTCCCTTCTTTATGCCTTCAGTGGGGCAGGTTAGAAAATGATCCCTTCTCTCTATCACTGCTTCCCTCTTAATAATCCCATCCAGGTCTGAGAAGGGGACAGCAAAAACCCTTGGGGGGTATCTACCAGAGGAGGAGGAGGTTGCAGCCATATCATCCCCAAACTTCTGGGCTCAATCCCAGATTCTCTTTCTCTCCTCTATGGTGCAACAAGAGGAGATAATGATGTTAACATCACCCCAGGAAAGATCAAATTGGAGGGAGATGACTTTAAATCCCTTAATATATTTAGTGGGGTTCTCAGAGTGACAGCCAAGTTTTTCCTTAATCTGGGAAAGATCTGACATTGAAAAAGGCACATGCACCTTGAGTGTGCCACCCCAAGAGTCTGCCACTTCTCTCAATGGGCAGAGTTTAGGAGGGATGGCTGAATCAGGATTCTTGTATGGAAGGGACTGAGGAGTGGGGGCCTGGAGGTTTCAGAATCTGGCTTAAGAAGTGAGAGTCCAAGGAGACCCATGGGAAGGATTCTGAGTTGAAGAAATATTGCTGGACATAATGTCCAGATCTTGATAAGAAGGTGGTCCTGGAAGAGATTCTCAGGCCTCCTGATAAGGACAGTATGAAGGGACAGATAGAGCATCCCATGTCCCTGGATGAGTGGAAAGGAGGGGTCATCTAGGAGATCAGTGTCTACTTTCAATTCTCCTCCAGTAAATTTTACTAGCAGCATCCTGCAGTGCTGTCTTAATTTAGGATCTTGGAGCAAGGCCATAAAAGCTTGGACATATGGAATTTCAGTCCACTTGCCTTGTCTGTGGCAAAACAAATCAAGCTGCAGGACAGTGTTATAGTTAACAGACCCATTAATGGGCCATTTTTCTTGATCCTCTAAGATATATTGAAGCCAGGCAGTATTGCAAAAGAAAATAAGTTTCTTAACTTTAAAATCTTTTTGGCTGAATTTGTCTGTATTATTTAAGCAACAACCTAAGCAAGAATCCTTAGGGACAGAGGGAAATGTCCCATTTTTGCCATCAACTTTAGAATTCCTAATCTTATAGGGTCTTGCCTCCTCTGGCACCCCAGGGACGATGGAAAAGTGGCAAAGGTTCCCTAGTCAAGAGGGAATTATGCAGAGAATTGCAAGAAATTCCAAGTCCAGGAGTCCATGGTCAAGGAGTTTGCTGAGTGTGGAACTCCTAAAACCTTCCTAGGTGCTTGGGGTGTCCTGGTTATAAGATAGGGGTGAAAAAAGGCTTACCTTAACAAGGAGGATGCAAAATTTGGGGCTCCTCATACAGGATATATATTGAGGCAGAAGACACCCCAACAATGCTAGGGTCCCCAGATTTTCATGACAGGTATGGCGAAAGAATTCGCAAACTCAGTTTATCTCCAAGTTAAGGGGCAATGATTTATTACACTACTAACAATGGGCTGAGATCCAAAAAGAATTAAGCAAAGAACCAGGGGCAAGAAGATAATTATACAGGAAAAAGAAAGAAAGATCAGGTTTTTTCAAAGCACTGATATGCTAATTGAGATAGAATTGACGACTGGTCTTAGAGGTGGAATTGAGGAGTTTTAAATTCTACAGCTGGAATTGCACCCCACCACTGAATTCCATAGCTTAGATTGTCTCAGAGAATTTGTTATGATTTACCAATAGATTATCTGACAGCCAGCATTCTTTGTGGAACTATATAGCACTCCCAAGGTCAAATAGCCTTAGGATTACTGCTACATCCTCCCTAGTAGCTACAACACATCAGGAAGAAAGAAAAGAGTTTAAAAAAAAAGAGAGAGAGAGAGAGAGAGAATGAAGAAACTGAACATTGTGTAATTATAACTGCTAAGTGCTCAGATTGATAAAGTGATAAGTATTCAGAGAGATATATCATATATTTAGATATGTAAATATCTAGCTCTATTTTAGAATACAGTATAAAAACCAGAGGGTTATTGTATAAGTTAACAAGACAAGAAGCATTTAATAAGTATTTATAATCTTCCATGAATGATACTAAGCATTGGGAATACAAACACAAGCGGGAAGACAGTCCTTACCCTCAAAGAGTTTACATTCTAATGGGAGAAGATAATACCTAGAAGGGAGTTGAAAGGGATGGGGAGGAGGCAGGGAAGGAGTGGGAAGGTGGAGAAAATAGTCGAGTAGAACCCAGAGAGGACTGAAGACACTGGCAATCCAAAATCCATCTTCCTTAGTCTTATTTTGTCAGTAAAGATAAAGGGCTGGTGGGGAAAAGAGAGGCAGGCCTTTTTGGCTTGGATTTCTGAGATGGGCAGAATATTTTAGCTCTATCAGAAGAAAAAGAAAAACCAAAGAATGTATTTGGTCTTTGCTTGGAATAGATGATTGATAATTGACAATAAAGAGGAGACAGAGTCACCCAATTCTTATTTCACTTCTATTTTCTCTGCAAAAGAGAATAATATTTGCATTGGAAATGGTAAAAACAACAATGGCGGAAGTCAACTGACCCCAATAAACTACTTCCTTGGGCACTAAAAGACCTGGATAATATGGGTTTTGGTCCATTATCAGTGATATTGTTGAGATTGGGAAGAGACTCTAAAAGGTTGGGGGTCTCAGACCGGTGTTGAGAGGGGTCTCAAAAGAATTTGCAGACTTGAATTCATATCCAAGTCAGGGGCAAAGTTTATTGTAATTGTAATGCCAATTGAAGCAGGCTAATTCCAAAAGATCTTAGCAAAGAATCAGAAGAAAAGACACATTTATCCCGTTCTTTGTGTCATTGATATGTCAATTTTATGGCCTAGAGATAGAACTGAGGAGTGGTCTCAGGAATTTGGTTATCACTGACCAGGAGATCTAGGACTCTCTTAAAGCCAGAAGACTTTAGAATCATTGACAGAGTGTCAGAACAATAGCACTCTATGGTTAGAATGTCTCAGGATCACAAATATGTCTTCTTTCAAGTCTAAGGGAGGAAATATTATTATATTCCTAGACCAGAAGACTTCTACTATCATTGACAGACATTATTAGAACAATAATACTCTAAGGTCGGGGGGAACTCAGGATCATTGATTCTAAAGCCAGAAGACTTTAGAATCATTGACAGATTGTTAGAGCAGAAGCATTCTAAGATCAGAAGACCTTAAAATTATTGCTGTTTCCCCTAAAACAGCATTTCCCCTTCTCAAGCAGTTTGAACCCCAAATTCATTTGGGACAAAGGGACAGAGATCTCATCTTCTGGAACTGCTTCATGCTGATAAGGGACGTACAGCTGTCCCTGCCTAATGGGGTCCAGACTGAGGAGGGGAAGCACCCGTCTTGAAGATGGCAGCAGCATCCAAGGAGTGCTGACTGTCAGAATCAGTCAGCGGATGGCATTCAGGTTGAACGAGTAGTTAGTTGGAAGTTCATCGCTTGGAGTCTGGAGGAAACAAATATCACAAGTAGGTTAAAAATGCAGGGACCAAATATGAACAAAAAAGGATAATTAAAAGTGGAGTTAGTATGGGGGTTACTAGGGACAGTAACCAGAAACCTCACCCAGAGGAAGATTGGGGGGAGGAGAGGAGACTGTCATGAATGTCTCACATCCCCACAACTTTTCCTAGGGTAAATACCAAAGAATATTTCCCCAGATCCCTGCTTTTGTCTCTTCAAAGGAGCAGGGGTAATGGGTAGAATAGCATGGCATTATATATAGTGAAAAGAGTGTTCAGGTGACCTAGGGTGCAAACACCATAATGTTTAATAGGCATTAAACATTGGGTAGAGAGGGTGACATGGAGGGGAGATAATAATTAATCTTAAAATGGGTCTGATCTCCTTTAGCAAAACCTGAGTCTTACAAGAGAAGGCTTTTACCCAATTAGTAAAGGTGTCAACAGAAACCAAAAGCAGTTTGAAGCCCCTGAGAGGGGACCTATGTGTAAAATCCATCTGCCAGCCCTTCTCTAAGTATGTACCCCTCCTCCATATGGGTGTCAGGATGGGGGTTTAGCAGCCCTGTCAGGATTTACTTGGGCACAAACTGGGCAGACCTGACAGATCAGTTAAATTGTTTCTCCTAGGTTGTGACCAGTGAAAATAGGTTTCACAAGGTACTGGGGGGCATTCTTTCCCAAGTGAGTAGCTTGGTCAGACCAAAGAGAAGTTTCCACAGGCTGGTCTCTGGGATTAGAAGTTGATCTGAGGGTGTTTGAAACCGCCCAGAAGGAGAAAGGGTGTACCCCCTTTCTTTAGCAAGGGCTTGTTGCTGGGAGCTATGACAGTGTAGGAACCAAAGGTGCTGTGGTCACGGCCAAACAGGCAGCAGCACGGGCAGCTGAATCTGCAAGCCTGTTCCCCTTGGCCTGAAGTGAATCCCCTTCTGGTGTCCTTCACAAAACATAAGAGAAACATTTCTAGGTCCATGGACAGCTTGCCATAATTGTTTTGCTGTCAAAAAATCCCCTTTCTTTCCATGTAGCTTCATGTGCATGTAAAACATGTTGGAGTCAGAATAGATGTCCAGTCTCATTCTTTTCCCCAATTCTAAAACTCTGATGAGGGCAAAAATGCTCTGAACCCGGTGGAGGTTAGAACCTCCAATCGTTGCCTGGGGTGAGCTTAGAGGCCTCCTCAGTTAGAAGGGCTGTGGCAGCTAGCTCTAAGGCAGGAGGGTCACCCCAAAGACACCAGGTTTCTTTAAGAAGTAAGAAAGGAGTGTGGGCCTGAGTTGAGACCCCTGGGACCTGGTCCTGCCTTCCATCCATTATACTATAAAAAGCTTTAGATAGATCTAAGGCTGGGGCAAGAAATTAGTTTAGTTTTCAGGGTCTTAAAAAGCCTTAGCATGATCGGAGGCCCCATTTGAGGGGAATTGAGCACCTTGAATAGAATCGTAGAAGGGCTTGGCAATAACTTAAGTTAGGTATAAAATCCAACTGTGCCCAGGAAAGCAGGCAGCTGTTTCTTTGAGGAAGGTTCAGGGAGACATGAGATTGCTTCCTTTCTGCTATGAGAAAAAAGGAGGTGGGAATTAATTCATGACTCAAGCACTTAACAGACTGATAGACCATGTGGGCCTTTAGACAAAAAAACTTCAAAGCCCTGGTTGGGGGAAAGGGGCTGGAAATTAAGGGTTTGTATGGCTGCAGCCAGAGAAACCTCTCAAGTGGGGCTGCAGATCAAGTTATCATCTACACATTGGATAGCCAGGGCCTGTCCAAATATATGGGGGCTGTCACAGAAGCCCTGAGCTAGCTCCAAGTGATGGACATGACTGACCATGTTAATTGGTGGGGGGTTACATTCCCCTGGATTTTCCCCTCCAAGGCAAAAAGATATGATGAGTCTTTTTGCAATGGTACTCGAAAGCATTTTAAAGATCTAAGATAGAAAACCATTGTGTCCCTTGGGATACTTGTCCTGGGCTCATGGCTTCTACTGAGCATTTGCTCTGATTATAGAAATTTGCTATACGAGGAAAAAGCAGGGACATGATTATAATAGCATTAAAACAAGTCCTTCAGGCTTCAACCTGAGAGCACATACATGACAAGACAAATGATCCTTAGATCTGTTTGACAGATGATCATGCAATAATAATTCCACCTCATAGCCAAACTCAGGAATAATTAGGTGGGAAACAAAGAAACAGAACTGGGAAACTGAGTCAGAAGGATCCCAACCTAAGCAGAGGCTGAGGTTGTCCTCCCAACTCTTTTTTTTTTTTTTATTAAAGCTTTTTATTTGTGTAACATATGTATGGGTAGTTCCCCAGCATTGATCTTTACAAAGCTTTCCATTACAAATTTTACCCCCAGTCCCCTCCCCTCCCCTAGATGGCAGGAAGTCCACTACATGTTAATAATGTTGAAATGCTTGACAAGTTATACAAGAAAAATCCTATCTACAAGAAAAAAAGAAAATCAGAGAAAGGCAACACAATGCAAGCAAATGTCAATAGAGATCATGAAAATGTTACGTTGTGGTCCATATTTCATATCCCTCTCTCTGGGTGTATATGATTTTCTTCACTGAACAATTGGAACTGGTTTGAGACAATTCTTTGTTGCAGAGAGCCATGTCCATCAGAATTGATCATCATGTAATACTGTTGTTGCTGTGTATAATGATCTCCTCATTCTGCTCGTTTCACTCAGCATCAGTTCATGCAAGTCTCTCCAGGCCTCTCTGAAATCATCCTGCTGGTCGTTTCTTACAGAGCAATAATATTCCATCACATTCATATACCATAATT
>JAJPUD010003472.1:0-56836 GCA_023553655.1 Myrmecobius fasciatus
AAAAAATTAGAACACAGGGTTTTGTAGAGGTGAATGTCAAAAATCCATGTATAGATATTGAAAATAAAAAGCTTTAATTAAAAAACTAAAAAAGAAACTTGCATTTCTCTAATAAAAGCTACTATATAAATATGTTTAAAGGAGAGAAAGAAATCCAATTATTTGGGAACCTCTGGATAAGGAGCCGGCATCTCCCTACTAGATAGCCTAAGTTTGCCCAGAGGAGATGGATAATTAGAAAGGTATGACTGAAAGGAAAACCAACTGTCAGAATAACCTTCTATATACTAAAAGTTATTGTATGCAATAGACCTGACACTTGAATAAGGCATTTTGTTAGAGTTAGAATTCTGATTCAATTGGAGAGTTGCCATCAGCATAAGTACTATTGCTTGAGAGATGGTGATAGGGTACAAGTAAGACAATTAGGAAAAACAGTCATAGTTCCCATTTCTTGAGTCCTTTATGTTTTATGAAGTTACAACAACAATTACCATTTATATAGTTAGCAAAGGTTAGCAAAGGTCTTTGCATGTTGTTCTTATCTATTCTGACAATAATGACCTATGAAAAAGATGCTATTATTATTCCCATTTTATAGATGTGGCAACTGAAGTGCACAGATGTTAAGTGACTTGTCTAGAATCACATAAGTAGCATCTGAAGCAGAATTCAAGGTCTGATCTTCCTGACTTCCAATCCTCCTCTCTATTCAATGAGTCATCTTGCTGCTGTGTCCTTGCAATGAGGCTGTGTGGTACAGGACAACAAACTTAAAACCTGTCTTTAAATCCTTACTCTTCCACTAGTTTACTATGCAAATGAAGAAGTTGGACTGGATGATTTTTAAGAGCCAGTTCTTCATGGTCTAATACTGCATGAAGCGCTGAAATCACTGAGATAGGTAATGCATGATTACCCTCATTTTTGTAGAGGAAGAAAGGGAAGCCCAGAAAGGGCATGGGACTTCATATAAACTCATAGTTTGAAGACACTTTAAAGGGCATTTATTCCAGCCCAGATTTAAACACAAATATCCACTGCAACCTGCCTGACAAATGGTCATCCAGTATTGATTGAACATTTCTAGTGAAGGGCAACTTACTACTTCCCAGGGAAGCATTCTTACTTGCATATGGCCCTAATTTTTAGGAAGCTTTCTTTAAATCAATACTATCAGATGACAAAATTAAAGCCATCTATAGTTATATGAAAAAATGCCCTAAATCACTACTTATTAGAGAAATGCAAATTAAAACAACTCTGAGGTATTACCTCACACCTGTCAGATTGGCTAAGATCACAGGAAAAGATAATGATAAATATTGGACAGGATGTGGGACTCTAATGTATTGTTGGTGGAGTTGTGAAATGATCCAACCATTCTGGAGATCAATTTGGAACTATGCCGAAAGGGCTATCAAACCGTGCATACCCTTTGACACAGCAATGCCAATACTGGGGCAGTGAATCATAAAGGAGAGGAAAGGACTCATATACAAAAAATGTTTGTAGTAGCTCTTTTTTGTGATAGCAAAGAACTGGAAAATAAGTAGATGCTCATCAATTGGAAATGACTGAACAAGTTGTAGTATATGAAGGTAATGGAATATTATTGCTCTATAAAAAATGATGAACAAGCTAATTTTAGTAAGGTCTGGAAAGATTTGCATGAACTGATGCCGAGTGAAACAAGCAGAACCAGGAATACATTGTATAAAATAACAGGAAGAATGTGTGATGATCAACTATGAAAGACTTGGTTTATCTCAGTGGTTCAGTGATCCAAAGTAGTCCCAATAGATTTTGTACAGAAAATGCTATCTGCATCCAGAAAAAGAACTAAGGAGACTGTGTAGATTAACACATGCTATGTTCATTTCTTTTTTCTGTTTTTTTTTCTCTCTCCTATGGTTTTTCCCTTTTGCTCTAATTTTTCTCTCCCAACATGATTCATAAAGCAATGTGTATTAATAATAAATAAATTTACTAGAAAAAAATAAATCAATCCTAAATTTGTCTCTTTTCAACACCTACCTATTGTTTCTAGTTTCACCTTCCAGGCCAATCAGAACAAGTCCAATATCTCTTCATGACAACCCTTCAAATATTTGCTTCATAATTGTGATAGCTAACATTTAGAACATGGCACAATTTTACATATTATACTCACTCAATATGTGATACTCCCAACAATCCTGTGAGGCAAGTGCTATAATTATTTACAGTTAAGGAAACTGAAGATGAGAAAAGTTGAGTGACTTGCCTAGCTAGAACTAGTATTTGAAGATGGATTTGAATTCAGGTCTTTCTTGCTTCATGTCCAGTGCATTCAGCTAAATGTTTTTCTTCTCTAGGTTTAATACTCCTAGTTTCCCTTATCTAGTTCTCATGCAGCTCATCCTGTCCCCAGTGTCCACAGACATCTTTGTTTTTCTCCCTCTGCTGACCCATGCTAGAAACAGGACTCATTGTTTTTACTTGTATTTCCAGATTGAAACTGGAGCTAGTTTTTTCTAGGTCCCTTTCTAGAGTAGTTGTGGAAGGAGCTAGGTTGTATTGCTTTCTTCTATTCTGCAATCTTGGCTGGTCTTCCATTTACTTGTCTATGTTCATGTTGGTCACTTCAGTAAAACGTTAATTCCTAAAGACAGGGACTCTCATTTTTGAATTTGTATCCCAAGTGCCTACTACAGTGTCTGGCATATAGTAGGGGTTTAATAAATTCTTGCTGAATTGAATTGAATGATATCTAAACCTTTCACCGTATTGATTATCCTCCTCTGGATACTTTCTAGCTTATCAATATCTTTCCAAAAATGTTTTTCCCAGAACAGTATTTTTAGAAGGGGACTGAGACTCATCAGAACAAAATACAGTTGCAAATATACTCTGAATCTTCCTAGACCTGTAATCTATGATTTCCTTAATGCAACCTTAGGCTTCATTAGCTTTTTTGGCTGCCATAAGACATTGTTGACCTTTATTGAACTTGCATGCTAACACACTCAGATCTTTGCCTACTGTCAGTGAGTAGCAGATCTTTTGATTCCTAGGTCAATGCTCTTTGCAATTCCTATAATGAGGAATGATTATGGATAAGGCTGGAGTTTAATAAAGTATTTAGTTTAGCTACCCTGTGAAATACAAATCATATTGTGTTCAACTATCCCCATTTAACAATTGTATTTAGATAGAATCAGGTTAAAAATGATAGCTGTATGTATATATATATATATATATATATATATATATATATATAAAATCAGAAAGTGTTTATTTAAGAGGCAGATAGTTGATGCTGTGGACAGAGCACCAGCCCTAAAGTCAAGAGGACCTGAGTTCAAATTTGACCTCAGATACTTAACACTTCCTAGCTGTGTAACCCTGGGCAAGTCACTTAATCCCAATCCCCTGGGGGTGGGGGGAAGTATTTATTCAGAGCCCTCTATGTGCCAGGAATTGTGCTAAGAGCTAGGGAAACAAATAAAAATAAACCCACACCAAAATAAGCAAAGAAACAAAAATAAAAAATAAGAATTTAGTTCCTGCCCTAAAAGAGTTCTAATTGGGAGAGGTAACATGCAAATGACTGTGTATACACATGTGTAGACATACATATACATGTCCATGTTCATAATGTACAAATATACATGCAATGTATGCATGTATCTCTATATGTGCATGTGTATATGTGTGTGTAATTAGAGATCATCTCAAAGGGAAGACACTAGCATTAAAAACAACCAAGAAAGGCTTCAGGCAGGAGGCAGGACTTTTGCTGAGACAGAAGCTAAGGAAAGCAGGAGATGGAGATGAATAAGTGTTATAGCTGAAAGTGCCCTTAGACTATCTAGTCTAATTGCTTCATTTTACAGAAGAGACTAAGAGAGGGGAAAGGAATTATCCAGTATTACACAGAAGGCCAGTGGTACCCCAAAATAGAAGCCAAGGTCATATGGGTAATAAAATGTGAGAGCCCAGATTTGAATCCAGATTTCCTAGTTTTCAGTGCAGTCGCTGTTGCCCAGTATGCTTCTCATCCTGAAGGAGTTTGTGTAGGGAAGGGGAGAAGGAAAGCTGGATATCTATTTAGGTGAGTGATTCTTTAGTACTATGGCTGACCAACTTTTGGAGGTTTACTTTTTCTTCTTAGCTTTTTTGCTCTCCCTACAGTAGCAGAAGTGGGATTTATTCGTACCTCTGTCACCCCATATGCTACCCACTCCCAATCCCACCCTTTTTGTACTGCCTGGCAAAGTCCTTCAGTGCTACATAGTGAATAGACCAGAGGCTTTAGAGTTAGGAAGCCATTTAATTCCTGCCTCTTGACCCATGATGAAGGTGAAACTCTGGGCAGGTGACAACTTCACAATGCCCCAGGCAACTCTCTAAGGCTGTATAAGTTGTACAGCAGGTAATGATCTACATTGGTAGAGAGAGTTTAACAACAGGAGCTCTATAAAATACATGAAATTATGATGCTGTCCAAAATCATCATCAGCCCATAATATCATCTAAATTTCTTGATTGGCTGAGAATGAAGCTGTGATTGTAAAAGTGGGACAATAGGGTTTATTTTAGAGAGCCAAGTGGATAACCCCAAATTCAATTAGAATACATTCTGAAGGAAATATCTTATCTGGGGCCCACTTCAAGCTGAACCATAACCAAGGCCATCAGCTCTATGTCTACTTGGACAGGTGATTTTGTATTATTATGGGCCTATGAGAACCTCCAAGTCCCCCAGAGAATGAGAGTCACCTAGTTTGAAACTAAGCAGTTTTTTTTTAAAAATTCTCCTAACAATATTTCCCTATTGTTTCATTTCTGAATGTGCAGAATCTCTTTTCTGGTTGCTATTGCCATCTGTGGAGGCAACACTCACTGTGAGTTCTCTCACCTCATGCTACCCTCCCCTAAAAACTGTGAAAACAGCATCAGCTCAGTTCTTTATCACCAGTGAAAACCCAGGTAGGTAGGGGCAGAGGTGCTGCTGAGAGGGGGAGGCACTCCAGGACAGGCCTACTCTGCTGCCCCAGACCCTTGAGGGGATTTAAATGATAAATGAAGGGGCTGTGTGTGCTGTCCAGGCCTCTTCCTTCATGGGACTCCCAGGAGCCCCCATACCTTTACTCCTTCACCAACAGCCCCTGTCAGATATTGTGATAGAAAGGGATAAGAGAGCAAGAAGCCTATTGCAGGCCTGTCCTCCCGAGCCACATAGCCTCTCCACTGCCATTACCTTTGATCTTCCCATGAAGGCACCAGGAGGTGATGGAGTGGCTGAGAGTCCTGGAGCTGGGTCAAGAAGATCTGGGTTCAACCCTAGCTATTTATTAGCTAGATGACATTGAACAAGTTACTCAAGCTCTTAGGACCTATTTCTTCATCTGTAAAACAAGAGGTTCAATTCAGTCTCAGCTCTAAGTCTCTCATTCTGAAAGTCTCTGAAAGTATGAAAGTATCACATTTTCTATGTTCAGCCAAATACTCTGCCTCCCCAACAAGTGGTACTCCCCCACTCCCACCCCTTTGGGTCTCCCCAATCTATCTTTGTTAGCCTATTTCCTTTTCCTTTCTCCTAGTTTCATGTTTCCCCAGCTTCTTGAAAACCCCTTCCTAATATTAACCCTCACTTTTCCTTTCAGCCTTCCTCAAACCCTCTCCTCTGTCCTGTCCTTTCACTTTCCTCTGGAGCCCCTTTATCATTAATAGTTTCCCTTTCATCTTATAATGATTTTTCCCACTCCTTTTGCTTTTTCTTGGGCTCCAGGAATCTTGGCTATTTTCCAGAAGATACCTCATCCCTTTGCATCTTTTCCAATGCTAATAGCTCCTTCAAAGTGCCTCTTTCTTCATATCCACATATCAGGTGTGAAAAAGGAATGGTTAATGACTTTATTAATCACCTTGATTTGCTCAAGCTCCTTTACTCTACAGAAGAGGTTGGATTGAACCTAGAATTCCCTCTGCTATGCCAGATAATCTCAGATTTATTCATGTCAGCTCCTTGTTCTGGAAAAAAAAACCCTCCCAGAGACCTGATAAAGACCCCTACTCAAATACACCACCCACCCACTGTGATTTTTATAATCCCTGCTGCCTCTGCCCACTACACCTTTCTGTATACATGTCTGCTTATTTAGGAGGAATAAAGCTACAGATACAACCTGTTTTGTCTTTCTTAGACTGAACTCTGGGGGAAAAAAGAGTTGATATAAGTTAGGAGGGGGATCCATGCTTTTCTTCCTTAAGATTCCTACCTTTCATCTCTTTCACCTTGAGCAGGGCCTTGCTAGTCCTAAATCACTCTCCCTTCCTGTTTCTTTCTGTCTCTGTCTTTCTCTCTGAAATGTATTCAGATTTATGATTTCTTTGAACTTCTTAGGAAACTCTCTCTACCAATTCAGATCTGTGCCTTCCTCAAAAATGTTTAGATAGTTGCCTGTGGATACTGAGTGGTTAAGTGATTTAACCAGTGTCTCACAGCTAGTAGTTTCAGAAGCAGGAATTGAATACAGGTGTCCCTCAATCTTAAACTAGCTCCCTCTATCATATTATTTTGCTTCTCTCTTCTTCCTTTCTCAAGGAATTCAAGGAGGGACTCAGTCTTTCTCTTTACCCTGGCTTTCTGTGCCCATTCCCTGCCTCTATTAACTATATATGTTTTCTTCTTCTGGTAAAATATGAGTTCTTTGAGTTTTTGGTATACAAGCCTACTGCTTGTACATAGTAAATACTTAATAAATGCTTTTTTATTCATTCATTCACCCCAAATGTTGTCTTTTATAATTAGGGATTTCAATATTTGGAACTATCAATGTGTTAATAGTCCTTTGAATCTCTGATCTCCTTAACTCCTTGACCCCCTCTTTATTCTATCCTAGCCAAACCTAAGAGTAGACACAGTTAGTTTTTACCATTCAATTAAATTCAACCACCAGTTATTAAGAAACAACATGCCATAGTATCAATGGATTCCAGTAGCTCCCCATAGCCTTCCAGATCAAATACAAAATTCTCTAGTGTTCAAATTCCTTCAAAACTCAGCTCCTTTCCAGTTTTTGTAGACTTTCTCCCTGCCAAGTATTCTTCAATCCAAGACAATGGCTCCCCTGCTATTCCACGAGCAAGACACTCTGGCTGTCTCCCATGCTTGGAATGTTCTCTCTCCTCATCTCTGCCAACTGGCTTCCTTAAAATCTCAACTACAATCCCATATTTTTCAGGAAGCCTTTGCCAGCCCTTCTTAATTCTACTGCTTTCTCTCTGTTCATTAATAGCTATTTATCACACACACACACACACACACACACACACACACACACACACACACATATACATATATATATATATATATATTTATTGTAGATTTTGGTTTGTTTGCTCATTGTCTCCCCCCCCCCCCAAGAGATTGAGAGGTCCTTGGCAGGGTGGGAACTGTCTTTTGCCTCTTTTTGTATTGCTACTAAAATGCCTGGAATATAATATGTGCTTAAGAAATGATTATTGCGATAATCAATTCTGATGGATATGGCTCTTTTCAATAGCGAAGTGATTCAGGCCAGTTCCAATGGTCTTGTGATGGAAAGAGCCATCTGCACTCATAGGACTGTGGGGACTTAATGTGGATCACAACATAGTATTTTCACTTTTTTTGTTATTTGCTTACATTTTGTTTTCTTTCTCATTTTTTCTTTTTGATCTGATTTTTCTCATGCAACATGATAATTGTGGAAATATATAAAGAAGAATTTAACATGTTTAACATATATTGGATTACTTGCTATCTAGGGGAAGTGGTGGAGAGGGGAAGGGAAGGAGAAAAAATTTGAAACACAAGATTTTGCAAGGCTGAATGGTGAAACTGTATCTGAGTCAGGGTTTGGACCCTGGTCTTTCTCTCAGTACCTTCCAGGCAGCTGTATAAGATTCTATACTTCAGAACAGGGACAGCTAAGGGACTCAATGCATAGAAAGCCCACTCTGGAGTTAGAAAGATTCATCTTCCTAAATTCAAATGTGGCCTCAGACTAAGGCCTCAGCCTTAGTAACTATATGATTTGGGGTAAATCACTTAACTCCATTTGACTCAGTTTCCTCATCTGTGAAATGAACTGGAGAAGGAAATGGCAAACCATTCCAATATCTGCCAGGAAGACCCCAAATGGGGTCATAAAGACCTTTGCCACCCAGGCACAACTAAAAAAAAGACTGAACAACAACAGACAGCTGCTGATATGCACTAGGGTGGGGGAATTTCCTCCATGAGAATTCTCTACGCTTAAGAAATCACAGTTCTTTATTTCTCTCCCCACAGATATTTTTAAGGTGCTAAACATTAGCAATACAAAGATAAAAATGAAAAACATTCCTCTCTTCCAGTAGGTTACATCCTACTAGAGAATATAACATATAAACAGATAAGCAAATACAATATAATTAGAGGAGGGATAGAGAATTAATAATCCAAGGAAGACTTCCTAAAGCAGACAGTGCCTGAACTGAGCCTTGAGGGAAGTGAAGAATTCTTAGTGGCAGGAGGTAGGAGGGAGAGTGTCATCCCACGTGGGTGACAGACATCTTATGCAAAGGTTCTAAGACAGTAGATGGACTAACAGATTTGATGAGCACTAAGTAGGCCTGCTTGATTGGAATTTGTGTGTGTGAAGGGAAGCAATGTGAAATGTCTGGAAATATAGAAGGGGATTTAAATGTCTAGGTGAGGAATTTATAATTTATCTTAGAGGCAATAGAAAAACACTCCAGGATTTTGAGTTCAGCTTGGAGTGCAAACAAAAATTATGTCAGCTTAGGGGGGTTTTGTCCATGACACATTCAGGGCCTCCTGCATACTCTGGATCCGGTATTTCTGGCAAATATGACAATTGAAAAAGACAAGTTCAGAGGACCCCTTCACATTCCCTTAACATTGCTAAAGTCATACCATAGAGAGATAATCTTGGGACCCCTGTGGAGGGTAGATTAGAGAGGGGAGAGGCTAGCAATGTGAATATTGGTCAGAAGATTATCTTTTTCTCTTTTTTAGAAATTTATTTTTATTTTTTTCAGCTACACATAAAAATGACATTTCACTACTATATGGCAATATTTTCATTCTTTCTGGAAAGACTTTTTATTATACTAAGGAAGCTGTTCCAAAGCTTCTCCTTAAATTTCAACCCCTTCTCTTTCAGCAGATGACCTTGATTACTACTCAAGGCCACTCACTTATTGTGAGTTCTGTCAGCTCCCCTAATTTATGCCTCAAACCCCCTCCACATCTCCACCATCCTCTGCTCCTTTGTTCTTATTTCTGAGGAAGAAGCATCCCTTCTCCCAGCCAAGGCCAAGTCTTCCACTGAGCCCTTCAGCCATCTCCTCTCCCTTCTTTTTTTCTCATCTTTAACCTCTCCCTGTCTGTTGGTTCCTTGCCCACTGCCTAAGAACATGCTCAGGCCTAATGTAACACTTTTTGCAACAGCTTTTTGCAATGCAGCCAATACATGCTCCCCCTGCACCGGCTGCATATCCAAGGTGCCAAAGAGATGGGAAGTGTGGGGCTCTATGGCCTCAGGGAGTGACAGTACACTAGAGTGAGAGCTAGCACAAGATGTACTGTGACAGAAGGACTTTTTAAAAGGACAGAGGCAGTGCTTTATGTAGTTCTTTGTCTCTGTTTGTCTGTCTGATTCTATTTCTCTGGAACTTTGTCTCTTGATCCTCCATGGGGTTGAGTTGGTAGTTAAGTCTCAGCTGATAGTCTTGCTTCAGTCCTGACTACCTGTGACTCCGGAAGATGAAAAGAAGGGTGACTGACTCATGAAAGTACCAAACAGCACTCACCCTTTGGCTATTTAAGCTCAAAAACTGGGGTTCCTTGGGCTGTAGCTATAATACTTTGTGAGGTGATGCAGAGAAAAAGCCTGCCCAAGTTCCTTGGGGGCAAGTGGCTAGGGTATCTGATGGCATCTCTCCTAGGGAGCAACTAGAATCTGAGGGTAGATCTATAAAAGCCACTGGTAGTGAAGTGGTTCCTTCTTCTCCTGGGATTCTATCAAAGTCTCTGGATATGATATTTCCCCTTTTCCTAGATCAATAAAATATGCCACATGAAGAGAGGGCCACTGCTGCTTCAGAGCTTCTTTAGAAATAGCACTTTGTTTAACTTTGATTCTGCTTTATCAAATATACTTTCTTTTATATACACCCATATGTGTGTGAATAATCTTTTTTTTTTGAGGTTACCCAAGTCAAAAAGATCAAGATTCTTTGAGAATAGGGGTTAGACTGGAATTATGCCCAAAGGTTACAAAATTGTGTGTACCCTTTGATCCAGAAGTGTCACTACTGCATCTGTATCCCAAAGAGATCATAAAATGTTTGTAGCAGCCCTTTTTGTAGTGGCTAGAAACTGGAAATTGAGTGGATGCCCACCATTTGAATGGCTGAATAAATTTAATGTTTTAGAATATTATTGTTCTATAACAAATGTTGAGCTGACTGATTTTAGAGAAGTCTGGAAAGACTTGAATGAGCTGATGCTGAGTGAAATGAGTAGAACCAGGAGAACATTGTACATAATAACAGCAAAAGTATGTGATTATTAATTCTCAGCAATACAGTGATCCAAGACAATTTCAATAGGCTTGGAAAATGCCATCCACATCCAGAGAGAGAACTATGGGGACCGAATGTGAATTGAAACATAGTATTTTCACCTTTTTCTTTCTCGTGATTTTCTTGAATAATGTGACTAATATGGAAATATGTGGGTTTCTAAAAAAAGAATAGAGGCTATAGATATTTGGTAAGTTGTGGGTTTGTTTTTGTTTTTGTTGTTGTTGTTAGAGTGTTTCATTTAATATACATAAGGAGCTCCAGAATGAGAAAATTCTCTCTACCTATGCAGATCTGTATCTTCTCTGAAGCTGGGCAGTTGTCTGGAACACTGACAGGTTAAATGAACATGCCCATATCACCTAGGCACTAGAACTTGAAATCAGATCTTCCTACCTCTGAGTCTGGCCCTCTATTTGCTGAGAAAAAAAAAAAAAAACTCTTGGTAATATTTCATCATGTTATCAGAAGAGATAGAAACTTGAGGTTGTTTTATAAAGCCCAACCATGAAGGGAGATCCCTAGCCAGAGGTACATGTATCAGCCCTTGCTTTCTACTGGTGGGTTCATAGTACCTTGCTTCCCCATGGGAGATTCTGAGTTCCTGTGAGATATATGATGTCTGGTTGCTGACAAATTAAGTCCTAGCCTGGCTGTCTGGTTTATGCTTTCAAGAAGAAGCACATAAAGAGGTCTCAGTTGGATCAGAACAAGCAAATCTCGTTCTTTGGATGTCAGGCAAAGATCCTCCTAGCAACAAGTGGGGAATAATGCAACACTTTAATAAGGCTCGGAGTTCAGAGGCAGAAGATTCAAGGACAGTTCTGTAAATAGGGTAGGAGAGAAAGACAGATAGGTAGGGAGAAGTGTACATTTGTTATTATTGAATCATTTTTCATAGTGTGTGACTCATTGGGACCCCATAAGGCTTTTCTTGGCAAAGATACTGGAGTAATTTGATGTTTCATTCTCCAGATCATTTGACAGATGAGGAAACTGAGGCAAACAGGCTTAAATGACTTGTAGATTCACTTATAAAACTGCTGATTGGAGTTGGGAGCACATAGACAGAATGGACAGATGGTTGAGAATGCTCAAGGGGAAGGATTTGGAGATATTATTCTTTAGGGGTCTGGTGGAGGAAGAAATGGACCAAGTCTTATTAAAGTCATTTTTTTTCTAGTTTAACTATGTGTTTAGTGCTTATCTGTAGCTTGCAGGCCAAGGCCCATTTTGTTGGAATCTAACTGGCTTATCTTAATTTAGCACAGTCTCTGTATGTGGCCGTAATTAATTTAGGAGACAGTTTTGGCAAAAAGGTTTTTATGTTTCTCCTTGCACCTTTAGTTCCTATTTCCTATTTGTTACCTTGCTGACTACTTAAATAATTACTATAATACTGGTAGACTGGTTATAGGGGCCATAACAAGATAGAATTTCAATACAGGGTTTTTCTGAAAAGGGTAAAACTGGGGAAATGCAGGGACCAAGCTGGGCCCGCCCATGTATGTTGAGTTTCACTGAGCAGATGGCTGAAAACCCGAACCTAGAGTATGCTGGGCGCTCCAAAATGAAGGAGGGCTAGAACTGCATGAGATTGAATTGCCACCTGGTGGTAGGAATATACATTGCATCCTGAATAATTTCCCTGAGATCTTTAAATGCCAAAATAAAGCATTTGTTCCTTTATGTGTATGTGCCTCTGTGCCTTTTATAGTAAAAAATAATCTTCACTTGATCATATCATCCCCTCAAGCTAATGCTTTATTTCTCACTTTCATTATCAAATTCCCCAAATCATCTACACTCATTGACTGTGTTTTCTTAGCATCTATTCATTTTTCAAATCCTTGAAGAATGGCTTCTCCCTGGGAAAGTGCATGGTACTTTTAATGACCTCATGCTGTTCTTTGTGGACAAAGCCCATCAACCCCCACTCTCTCTATCTGTTCTCCACCAAAACAGAATTCATTCATTATCTTTTTCCTTGAACCTCATTCCCCTCCCATGGAACTTTCCTATTTCTGCCAAAGGCATTGCCATTCTTCCAGTGGCTGAGGTTTTTAACCTCATAATTCTTAACTCCACACTTTTCTTTTTTTGCTGAAGCAATCAGGGTTAAGTGACTTGCCCAGGGTCACCCAGCTAGGAAGTACTTAGTATCTGAGGTCAGATTCGAACTCAGGTCTTCCTGGTTCTCTACCTACTGAGCCATCTAGCTGCCCCTCCACACTTTTCTTTACCCAACATATCCAATCAACTACTAAATCTTGCCTTGTGATGTATAGGGGGAGTTTGGGAGATGTGAAGGTAGCTGCCAAGCTCCTTTTAAGGCTGCTCATCCACCTTTGGTGTCCTCCTGAGTCACCCAGCTCTTACTGTGGCTCCAAGAAGCTGTAGCGTGCATAAGGACCATCCCAACAGATCTCAAAAATGGTGGTGAGGTAGAGGGATGCTTACCACAAGCTTGTGAAGACTTCCCTCTGTGGAATGGGTGGATGAGGACAACATGACCATGAAGGTGACTGGAGGAGGCACTATGGAGAGCTTAGAGCTTGGCCAGACAGTCAGGATATCAAGATCATTTGGTATATCCTTGCCATTCATCATAGTCATGACTTTTGTCTTGCTATTGGACTTTGATAACTGAAAGAGAATGAGGGTGACTGCTTTGTGCAACTCCGCCTCATTTAAATCTAATTCAGGTACAAGTCAAGGCATCACCCCATGATCTTATTAGTCCTATTAGAAAATGAAGGATAAACAAATCTTGTTTTAAGACCTTCAGTACTGATCTAGAATACTTTTGATCTAGGGAATCACAGAGAGAGTGAGTTGATATTTAGAGAAGTTCATAGACAAGTCTTTCGCAGAAGCAATAACACTATTGAATAGATCGTAGATAATAAGGGAGGAGAGTCAAGTTCCTAGGTCCCTATGGTAACTGACAATAAATAGGTCAGATTCTATGACTCACAAACAAGTATCTCATCAGAGTATATATAAGTATTTATGAATACGTATGTGAATGTCATATAGGATCCAGAACTGGAAGGAATTGAGTTGATCTAGTTTAAGCTCCTCATTTTATAGATGAGGAAACTGAAGTTATATTACTTGCCCAAAGTAAGATAACAAATCAGTGGCAGGATTCACACCCAGGTCCTCTGACTTTAAAGCCAGGGCTCTTTTGATCACCCTTCACCACACTTTTCCCTTTGTGTCACTTGCTTGTTGTATTCAAAATACTGGGGGAAATATACAGGCAGGTAAACTCACAGGAGGATAAGATACCATGCTCAGTATTACATGGTATGTGCATAAGAGAAGTACAGAAGGAAGTACTATGTCAGAGGACCACAAATCTAGAACGGGAAGGAATTTTACTCGGATCCCTTTCTTTCATAGGAGGAAATCAAGGCTCAGGGAAGTTAAGTGACTAACCAAGGTCAAATAGTAGTAAGTTGTAGAGACAAGATTTGAATCTGGCTTATTGGACTACAAATCTAGCATTCCTTTTACTATGTGAAATCTACCTGGCACAGTGGGATAGAGAGCTGGCCTGGAGCTAAGAAGAGCTGAGCTCAAGTCCTGCCTCTAACACATACTGGCTTTGTGACTCTAAGACTATTAAGTAGGCAAGAATAGTCAGTCAGTGAATGCTTATTAAGCACCTGCTGTGTGCTAGGTAACTTACTTAGCACTACAAATACAAAGACATAGCCCTTGCAGTCACAGAGCTCACAATTTAATGGGAAAGACAACAAACCAAAATAATACAAACTGGAGAAAGTGCTAAACTGGATTGGTAGAGGGAGTTTCCCTCTCTGAGAACTCCCTATATTAATGAAATCCCAGTTCTAGTCCCTATCCTTATTCTTATATGATGCCTGAGGAGACAGGTCTTTTCATGGGAATGCAGGACATTAAAGAAAGATTAAAGAAGATATCTGATTGAGCTTTAAAGCATGGGTAGGAATTCAAAAGGTAAAGAGGTTGTAGGAATACAATCAGTCCCAGATATATTGCTGTTCAATAGGATAGGGCAAACAGCAGTCCATTTTTTTTAGGTTCTATTTTTATTTTTATTTATTTTAAAATTTTTTTATTAAAGCTTTTTGTTTGCAAAACATATGCATGGGTAATTTTTCAACATTGACCCTTGCAAAGCTTTCTGCTATAAATTTATCTCTCCTTCCCCCCACCCCCTCCCCTAGATGGCAGGAAGTCTAATACATGTTAATTATGTTAAAATATTTGACAAATCAAGTATTTTAACATAATTAACATGTAGTGGATATCCTGCCATCTAGGGGAGGGGGGAAATAGGGGGGGAAAATTTGTAACAGAAAGCTTTGTGAGGGTTAATGTTGTAGAATTACCCATACATATGTTTTGCAAATAAAAAGTTTTAATAAAATATTTGACAAATTGAATATGTGTATACATATTTATACAGCTATCTTGCTGTACAAGAAAAATCATATCTACCTCCTTTTTGAGAAGGAAAACATAATGCAAGCAAACATCAATAGAGAGTGTGAAAATGCTATGTTGTAGGCCATCCTCACATCCCACAGGCCTCTCTCTGGGTATATATGGCTTTCTTCACTGAACAACTGGAACTGGTTTGAAACAATTCTTAGTTGCAGAAAGCCATGTCCATCAGAATTGATCATCATGTAATATTGTTGTTGCCGTGTATAATGATCTCCTAGTTCTGCTCGTTTCACTCAGCATCAGTTCATGCAAGTCTCTCCAGGCCTCTCTGAAATCGTCCTGCTGGTCATTTCTTACAGAACAATAATATTCCATAACATTCATATACCATAATTTATTCAGCCATTCTCCAATTGATGGGCATCCATTCAGTTTCCAGTTTCTAGCCACTACAAAAAGGGCTGCCACAAACATTCTTGCACATGTGGGGCCCTTTTCCTCCTCTAAGATCTCTTTGGGATATAAGCCCAATAGAAACACTGCTGGGTCAAAGGGTATGCACAGTTTGACAACTTTTTTAGCATAGTTCCAAATAACAGCAATACAATTTGACTGGAATATAAAATGCATGGAAAAAGAATGACACTATATTAGTGTGAAATAATAGACCTGTGCCAGCCTGCTGAGAAAGCCTTGAATATCAGGAAACTGAGTTTCATATTGACTTAGTCAACAGGGAGCTAATGAAAATTTTCTGAGTGGAGAAGTGACTTGACTTGATTAAATATAGATTAGTCCAGCTCCCACAAATCTAAGCGCATCCTTGAGACCCTTGAGGTGCCTACGGGTGGGGAAGAGGAATGGAAGACAAGACTATGGAATCAATTCAACCTGAAATGCACCTTACCTCAACTTTAGAGGCAGCTAGGAGATGGTGACTGTTCCTTTAAGAACCATGCCCTCCTTTGTGGTCAGAGGATAAAAGGAGTCCCCTGGGCTGAGGTCTGAGGCTAAGCATGGCTACGGCTGCTCTGACTGTGAGTCTGGTACCTTCCCCCACCTTTCTGTGTGTTTCAATACTTCCACCTTGTTTTAACTCTGACCACGGGCTTAGCAGGGGCTTGATGCTGAGGGGGCCTGGAAGGCAGCCCCTCATGGACCTTAACTCCCCCCAATCTCTACCTTCTCTCCCTCCTCTGGCCAGGTGCAGGATTTGCAGACTGAAGCCCAAATGCTGGAGGAATCCCCAAGGGAGATGAAGTTGTCTTTTGTGGAAGGGCTAGAGAAGCAACCTCTGGAGAAACATCCTCTGGAGAACAGGTACTGGCAGGTACTGCCCCTCAGCATCCCCTTCAGTTTATTAGCAAGGCTCTTTTCTTCCCTTCCTGCCCTCCTTCCCTTTGTTATTTCTGCCTCAGAGCTTGGTTCCTAAGATTTAGAGCTAGAAGGGACTTAATCTACTGGATCATCTAGCCCGATCCTTTTATTTTATAGAAGAGGAAACTGAGACTCTTGAGAATTAAAGTGATTTTCCTGGACACATATTGCATCAGTAGCAGAGCCAAGACTCTGGACACCAAAAGCATGATACAAACTTTCCCTATTATATTTCTTCAGTTCTGTATGACTGAGTTTCACAATTTTGCTTCCTTTCTGTCTCTTTCCCCTTCCCCTCCCTCTTCAGGTGGGCATTATGGTTCTTCAAGAATGACAGAAACAGGACTTGGCGGGACAATCTTCATCTGGTCACCGAATTTGATACTGTGGAGGACTTCTGGTCGTGAGTATCTGGAATTTGGTGGAAGGATTTTCAGCTGTTACCAAGGAGGGGAGAGAGGGTTGAGTGGTGGGGAAGAAAGACACATTTCTACTCAAAAAATTTTCATTAGCTCCCTGTTGACTGAACCAAGTCATAGTTGCCAAACTCTACTAGTGAAAGTACCTCTATCTGACTCTTTCTCTCACCTAAAAAATAATCTTTTCTTCACTCCACAATGGGATTGCCGTTTGTGAGTAGAATCCTATATCTTCTGGCAGAACTTCTGTCAATTCGTGACCAATCCCTTTGTAAAGATCCTACCTGAAAGGATAATACAATCTGCCATTTGAATGGGGTTTATTTCCATAAGGTGCGTGTCTTGACCAGCTTAACCCTGGTACTCCTAGGCAGAAATGTGGGGTCCTCAATACTAAGACTTAGGCTACTCTTGGCTTGTATGGGCCTAAAACAAAGAAGGGCTCTTGTGCTAGTGTGATCTCATCTGTTCTTGAACAGGAATCTTTCCTACAACATCCCTAAGTGGTCTTCCATCAATCTTAAAGATTTCCACTGAGAGTTCCCTCCTGAAGCATCAATCACATCTCTATTTCAGGACAGCTCTGATTATTAGGAAGTTTCCTCTAACATCCAAGCAAAATATAGTTCCCTCTTCATTGCTCCTTATTCTGTTCTCTAGGGCCAAGCAGAGCTAGTTTAATCCTTCTTTTACTAGACAGCTCTTCAAATCCTTGAAGACAGCTATCATATCTTTGCTGAATCTGTTTATCAATGATGGGAGGTAGTATGGGGAAGCAGAAAGAGGATGCTGGTCTTGGAGTCAAAAGATCAGAAGGTTTAAGATCCTGACTTCAATATCTACAAACTTAACTAAGACAATTAACCATGGTTAGCATAGGTAATATGATCTGCCTATAAAGACAGAGGATAACTAGTTGGCATCATAGTGAACAGAGCAATGAGCTTGGAATCGGACTCAATCATCTTCCTGAGTTCAAATTTACCTTAGGTAAGAACTTTTGTGTGACTTGACATTGTTTGCCTCAATTTCTCATCTGTAAAATGAGCTGGAGGAAATGGCAATTACAGTATCTTTGCAAGGAAACCTCCCAAATGAGGTCATGGAGAGTTGGACACAACCAAAATGACTTAAACAATTGTGACATAGTGAGTCAATTTGAACCAATCTGTAAAATGGGGGCAACACCAATTTCCTATCTCCCTCCCAGAACAGCTGTGAAGAAAACATTTCACATCTTTAGAGCTTGGTTTAAGTGTAAATAAAAGATCCCATTTGGTTCCTGAGGAAAAAAGCTCCTTCTAGTCTTGTCTAGTCCCAAATTTTCCTTGTGGCTTGGGGGAAAAACCCTCTGGAGTCAAAGTGAATGAATATAATTTTTGGTTCTGTTACTTTTTTCCCTGTGTGACATTGGTAAATATGTTACGTGGGTTGCATGGCATTTGCTGGCATTCTTTGCCTTTGTGGGTTCAGGACAGATGGGCCCTTTAGTGGAAATGAAAGGGAGCAATACACCAGCCTCTGTTGGCCCAGATATGGTTTCTGAACCTGGACACGCCTATACATCTAACACTGAAGAACCATAGGGAATGTCAATGAAGAAATGAAGCCTTTCACTTAATGAACCCAGGACCTTCACATCTCTCAAACTTGCAAGTTCTCCAAGATTAGACATATATCTCTAGATTGACTACTTAGTTGAAAATATTCAGAAGAGAAAATCAAAGCAGAAAAAATTAGCCAAGTGGTCTAGGTATAATTTCAACTGGTTGAGTTTATGCTCTACATAGGAGCAACTTGGAGATGGGGGGAAAAGTGATACCCCTTCTGTCTAACCAGAAAGTTTAGTGACCATTTGTGAGAAAGTTTGAAGGAAGAGAGCCAGAAACCCCCCCCCCCTTTTTTTTAATGGATGGAACATCCTGCCTCTTTGAGGATATCGTGGTGGGGCACATGGAGAGACTGTGCCATATACTAAAAAGTAAAATCTTTTCTTGTAGCCAGAACTAGAACTGAGGTGCTCATGAGGCATTTTCTGTATAACCCATGTTATAACTATAAAATGGGTTGGGGGCCTTAAAAATAAAGACTCCAAGGTGGTCCTTTCTAGCTAAATAGCTAGATCTCTTTTAGGCATCAGTCCTTAGAGTTCTTTCCATTTATCTGGTACTTCTGGTTCTGTCCTGGGATTTGACTTTTTTTCAGGGCCTTCTTTTGGGTTAACATACAAAACAGTTTCTATATAGCAATGGGGTATTATGGTGTCCCTCTAGGGTTCGGTCTCATTCCCATAAAATGAGGGAGTTGGGCTCTATGGTTTCTAAGATCTCTTCTAGGTCTAAAATGGTATGGGACTCAAAGGTTTCTTTTCCCAGGATTTACAGCCATATCCAACTGGCCAGCAAACTGACCTCAGGCTGTGACTATGCCCTTTTCAAGGTAATATTCTCTAATTCCCATTGAACCTCCCACCTGAGGGAGATGGGATGGGGGGCAGAGGAGGGAAGAAACTTTACCTAGTAGAATTAGAATCACCTGGATACTTTGTAGTGGAGTAGAAAGAATGATCCACTTGATTGTGGAAAACCCAAATTGGAATTCCTATGTTGGCATTAACTTTCTGTGTGAACATGAGTGAATTTCTCCCCCTTCCTGTTTCCTCACCTATGAAATAAGGAAATTAAATTAGATTTTAAAGATTCCCTTTAGCTCTAAATCCTATAAAGCTGGGTGTCAAAGCTTAGCTAAGTCTAGTTTCCCTTTCCCTAGGCAAAGGGCTGAGGTAGCTGGGGGTGGAGAGAGAGAGATTCTTGGGATGGTTTGCCATGTTGGCCTTAGAGAGACGTTATTCCTTTCAGCTTTTTCCCTGCTGGAGAGTACCAAGTCTGGGATGGGGCACAGAATTTTGTTTTCTTAGACTGGGAATAAGTCTCCTCTATCTTGAGGAGTTAAGTGGCAACAGGGATCTCTGACTTCTAGCAGAAAATAGGATGCTATTAGCTCAGGTTGGGATGAACTAAATGTTTTCTTTCCTTCCCACTTTCTGTGCTAACCCCTCTCCTCTCTCCCCCAGGATGGTATTGAACCTATGTGGGAAGACAGCAGGAATAAGCATGGTGGCCGCTGGTTGGTCAGTCTGGCCAAGCAACAGCGCCAAAGCAACCTCGACAGGCTCTGGCTAGAGACAGTCAGTATGGGATTGAAGGGGTAGGGGAGGGAAAGAAGGTACCCCTTATAGTTACCCCAGGCTGCACCCACCCCAACAAGGTTATACTCATATTCATCGAGCCACTCCTGGAAGTCAGGATATGGGATGGGACTCTCCCTGTGACCCAATCTAACTTGGAAAATTTTTTATTTGAAATTAGAACTCTAATCTGAAATTCCAAGTCATTCAAAAAAAAAAAAGTCACTATGTGATGCTAAAACAGATTTTTTTCCTTCCCTTCTCTATCAATTCTCTTTTGTAAAATGAAAGCTTAGATCAATCACTAATCACTCTACCTCTCACCTGGAGCTGGGAAGGGGATTCTCCTTGAGGATATCCATAGCTTTTAGGAAGGGCCAGGTCTAGGGTCTAACTTCAGAAAAGGATGTTAGGCCCAGGGTTGGCCATCAGGGCTAAATATGTCATTTTATTTTTCTGGGGCCAGCTTCTTTGTCTGATTGGAGAGGCCTTTGAGGAATACAGTGAGGAGGTGTGTGGGGCTGTGGTCAATCTTCGCACCAAGGGGGACAAGATAGCCATCTGGACCAGTGAGGCTGAGGACCAGCCAGCTGTCACCTTTATTGGGTAAATATGTGGGGGTGGGGGGAGGGGAGAGGGAATTGTAAAGGCTTTCCATGCCGAGCTTATAGCCTTGGGAAGTAGAGAGAGGAACAGAAAATGATGAGCGTGGAGGGAAGAAGATACTGGGAAAGCTTGGATGGGAAACTTAGTATTTCCTCTATCCTTTAGCCGAGTCTACAAGGAGAGGTTGGGGCTCTCCCCGAAGGTTGTTATTGGCTACCAGGCCCATGCAGATACAGCCACTAAGAGCAACTCTTTCACCAAGAACAAATTTGTTGTATGAGGTCCTGGCACATAGACCAGGTCTCTCCAACTCAGGATTACAATGGTGTCTGGGCTGCCATCCCTTATTTCACCTGAAAATAAAAACAAATACAAATCACTAGGTGTGAATCTATTTATTGATCAGTTTAGACTTGATGATACTTCTAATGAAGTATCAAAGGGGAAAATTGTGGAACAAAGGGACAAAACTTATGTAGTGTGAGTTTAGGGCAACTATTCTCTTACTCCTTTTTAATACTTCTAAGTAACCATAGAGCTCAAACCAATGTAACCTGCAGGTTTGTGCTTTTTCTATTTCAAATGATGGGCCTAAACAATAGGAGAAAATGCCCTGATCTTGAGTGACTCCATGAGAAATTCTCTCCCTTTCCTTCCTCCCCTCCCCCTTGCCAAAATCACTGACAACCTGCTTTAAATAAGGAAATACACTATCAGCCTCAACAGTTAGGTTCCTTTTGCTGCTTATCTTAAAGCATGTAAAACCTTATAATAAACATTTCTGTTGCACTTAAATGCTGGGGATACAAATAAACAGACAGCTCCTGTCTTCAAGTACTTTACAATTTAATGGGGGAAGACTATACACAATAGGAAGCTGAAATTAGGGGGATTGGGTACACCTCAGGGGCCAGCTAAAGAGTTCAAGAGAAGTCCAGAAGCAGTGTAGCTATTGGGAAATGAGGAGAAAAATGGCATTTATCTCCTGGAGCTCCTGTCCTGCTCTTATTAAGGGTCCTATCAGAGGGCTATAAATACTAGACAGATTCAATCTTTCCGCTTGATGAAAATTCCCAATGGTGAGCTTCCTAGGGAAGAAAGGAAGACATGATAGCTCCAGAGAAGTATAAAAACTGATAGGAAATTGGGGAGGGGGGGGAAGACTGCCCTTTTCATTACAATTATCCCATTTAAACTTCACAACAATACTGCAACATAGATGCTATTACCTCAGTTTTACAGATGAGTAAACTGGCAAACAGGTTAAGAGACTAACCCAGAGTTACTTTCACTAACCCATGTGGTTAGTATTTGAGGCCAAATTTAAACTCTGGTCTTCTTAACTCCAGACCTGGTGCTCTACACACTGTACTATGTAGCTGATACACACACACACTCGAGTCTTGGGTGTATTGTGCATTTATACATACTCACATACATGGCGTGTGTGTATATACATGTATATATGTATGTACACATACATATATGGCACATACCCATTTATGTATATATATGTATGTATATGTATTTTTCTCCTGTTCTGTAGAGTTGCTAGCCACTCTGTTAGCAAGTATTCCCCAGCCATTATCAGCTGAAGCTAGTTAGATTTTTACCTTAAAAAATGTCAGTAGGTGTTGGCTTTTAAAAATTTAAAGGATCAGCTAATTGGGTTAGGGGAGAGAAAGCTGGCCTAAACAACGAGAAAAGGCAGTTGAGCACACAGGAAACAGAACCTTGGGCCTAGAGCCAGAAGACTTGAATTTAAATCTAGACTGAGGGTGACTCTGGACAAATCATTTGACCTCTGTCAGTTTTTTTTCCTCTTGATCTATATCTTGCCACTGGACCCAGATGGCCCTGGAGGGGAAAGTGAGGCTGGTGACCTTTCCCAGCCTTCCCTCACTTAAATCCAATTTACTTGCATATCATAGCATCACCTCCCAGATGTCTAGGTCTTCTTTGAAAAGGACAACCAACTGCAAAAAGAGGATATACTAGCACCTACTTTCCTAGGCTGTTAAGAGAGACCGAGATAAGGTTTGTCAAGCACATAGAAAGCATAATGTGAATATTAGCTATCATCATCATTTAGGTCTTCTTACTGATACTGGCTGTGTGAACCTGGGTCAGTGCCCCCAGGCAATTCTCTAAAACAATTCTCTACAGACTAAATCACAGTTCTAGTGGGTCATCTGAATTTTAAATGAAAGTAATCAATATAACAAAATGGGGGTCTTTAATCTGGGTAGAAGAGTCACAGCTTGTGGTACAGCAAAGCAATACCCCAGGAGGGGGCTGGGAACAGTGTTTATATAGAGTCCCAAGGCAGAGAGAATGACTAGGTTGTCTGTGGAAGGGGTTAGGGATCTCACTGTGTAAGTTGTTTTGCATAATAAGCCAAAGATCATAAAGAAAGCTTGGGAGTCTCTGGAGGGGGGAGTTGGCAAGATCCACAAACTAAGCTGAGGCTGGGAGTGAAGATGTCTGGTCACTCCAAGCAAACAGTTTAGAGACCTCAGAACAGACATCAGAGCATCTTCAGTTAATTTAGTTAACCCTATTTGTCAAGTGAAAAAGCAAAAATAAATTAAAATGTAAAAAATTAAGGTTGCCAGGGATACTATAGACTTAGCTGGAATGACTAGAGTTCAAATTCCACCCAATATACTAGATGTATGAAATCGGGCAAGCCATTTAAGAAATGTGTTTCAGTGTCCTTATTTGTAAAACTGGGGAATTCAATGGCTTCTGATATTCTTTTCAGCTCTAAATCTATTGTCCTATGATCTTCAGATGAAGTCCCAGAAAGGGGAAAAAAGCCACTTGCCCTGAGGTTGCACACTGATTTAATGTAAGCTCCTTAATGGCAAACTATTTGTTTTGGTCTACTACCCTCCAGTTGCCACACCTCATTTTCCTGGGATGACTTCTTGGATACCCAGAGGGGATTTATTATAGGGGACTAGTTGATGTCTAAGGTATCCTCCAGTTCCTTCTGGCTATAATCTTCCTTTGTGCTTACCTCCTGAGTGGGAATAGCTTGAACATTTGGGCAAACTTGAAGGCAGTAATATTTCTGTTGAACTTTTTTTTCTTTGACTCCTGTGCAGAATTATCAAACAAGTTCCTGTCCAATGTTAATGTGAAATTTATTTATCAAAATGCCAGATTTAGTGTTGGAAAGAGCCAGCTTCAATCCTGCCTCAGAAACTTACTAGCAATATGAATCTGGGCAAATTATGCAACTTTTCTAAGCTTTAGTTACTCATCTACAAAATGGAGATAATAGTACCACTTTCTGGAGTTGTTGGGAGGATAAAATATAATATTTGTGTAAAGCACATTAAACATAAAGCACAATGAAAATATTAGCTATAATATGAATATAACAACAATAATATTTTTATATTATTATTATATTTTATGTTAAACTCTAGTTAGTCTGATTTTCCTGTCTGTACAATATCTCCTAGGCCCAAGGCCTCTCTGTGTTTAACTATGAGGGCCTTTACTCTTGGTGACAGCAGTTATAACCCACTGGAATGAATGGCTTGATCACACGTTTCAGATGGGAAATCAACACAATTTATCTACTGGATGTGAAAGAGAGGGAAACGTAAAAGAGCCTCAGGTTTAGGAACTGGAGGGAAGGGATGAATGAGGGTTATCTTTGGAGATATGAGGCTGGGGCTGGTTGGACTGGGAATCATCTGCATAGAGGGGAGTGAATTAATTGCCTAGGGACTGAGGAAGGAATACAGAAAGAAGAGGGGTCAGCAAGAGGTCACACAGATAAAGGCTAGGGAGGAATAAGAAAACATCAATCTCAGAAGCTGAGGTGGGGAAGAATGCTGGGGTAGGAGGGACCAGGGATGCCAATAGCTATTTATCTATTGAGCCTGAGGACATCTGTAACAGATGATGACAATTTCTGAAGCCACTGGGGTTTTTTAAGATTGCCTGGGATTGAGAGTGTAGGTAGGTGGGTGGAAGGAAGTAGAGTATTTAAGTTATTCAAGAATTTTATCAGTGAATAAGAGGAAAGATTTGGAGTTGTAGCTAGATGAGGAATAAGGGATTTTTTTTCCCTTTCTTTTTTAGGTCTGGGGGGCTTGAACATTTTAGAAACTTCTTCCCAGATAAAGAAGGGATGCCAGACCTATTTAATAAACACATTTCCTGTGTTCAAGGAACTATCTTTCTAACATGGGAAGTTTGTAGGAAGGGGAGGGATTGAAAGTTTCTGAACAAGAAAATGCCACTATTATAATGCTCCAGGAAGGTGACCCACTGTGCTAGACGATTTCAGGGAGGAGAAAGTAATTAGGAAGAGGTGAGGAAGGTCTGTATTAAGGCATGGATATGGAAGTGGAGAAAGGAAGTGAAAATGAATAAAACCTTTTTATCTCCAGTTCCAAAAGAGAATTAACTAACACTCCAAATTCAATTTGCTTTTCATCCTTACTCTAATGAATTTCAGTTTGCATCGACCCACTGGGGATAATGATACATTGAACCCAATAAGTCATTTATTAAATGCCTACATGCCAGGGATATAGAGATACAAAAGAAACAGACCTAGCCCTGGATGAGGAGAAACAATATATATACATATAAATACAAAATATATACAAAGTAAATTCCGGTGGAGGACTACTACTATCAGCGAGGAGGCTCAGGACATCTCTTCTATAAAACAAAGGGAGCTGGGAATTCTTAGAGGGAGGAGGTGAAGGTCCAGCACATTCCAGGGACTGCTGGTGTAAAGGAAGGAGAAGGAATGCAGAGTGGGAAGAATAGTGCGGGTCAGTCTGGTTGGAACAGAAGAGTGCGTGAAAGGGAAGTAATGTATAAGGAGCTCTGATAGGCAAGGCTGAGCCAGACTGTGAAGTCTGAGATGCCGAACAGAGCAGTTTCTATTTTATTCTAGAGATAATAGGGAGCCCCAACAGTTTCTAGAGCCGAGGAGTGACGTGGCTATAACCGTACTTTAGGAATATATCTTTGTCCGAGGTGAGAGAGGATGGATTGGAGCCTGAGACTGAGAGCCCGATTAGGAGGCGCCGCATTACCCAGCGCAAAGTTGCATTAGTCCGTGCCACGGGCATCGCCGAGGCCCCCAAAGCTGAGGCTGCTCTGGAGGGAGATTCGGAGGTCTTGGGTCGGTTAGCGCTGCTAGGTGTTCTAGCTAGCTGGGGAAGAGGAGGAGGAGGAGGAGAAGGAGGAGGAGGCCGGTTGGCGGGCGGAGCTGGGGACGGGGGGCGGGGCCTCGGTGTGGTCTTAGCCATGAAGCCGAGACCGCCAGCCCAGGCCCGGGGCCGGCGCTAACCCAGGGCTGCTGCGGGCCACGGGCCCCGGCCCGGGCGAGCAGAACCCAGCGCGCGGCGGCCGCCTCGGCTGCTCATCATGCCGGCCAAGCAGCAGCGCTTCCAGGAGCCCGAGGTCGGCTGCTGCGGAAAATACTTCCTCTTCGGTTTCAACATTGTCTTCTGGGTGAGTGGGGTGGGGATGAGGCCGTGAGGGGTGGGGCTGGGGGGGGTAACGACCGGGCTGCATCCCATCTCGGGGCTTCCTGGAGGGCAGGGGAGGCTGCTCCCCCTAAGCCCCCTTCCCCTATTCATTTCCTGGGCTTCTCGGCTAGAGTCGCCCACCCCTCCCTTCCCTTTCCTGGGAGGAGGGGGAGGGGAAGGGAATGGAAAAGCTACACCCCACCCCCTTCTTTCCCTGGGGTTCACGGGGAGCTGCCCTGCCCCCACCCACTTGGCTTTCTTTCCTGGGGAAAGGGAGGAGGAAAGAATACTGAAGAAAGGGGTCTGGGAGGGGTCGCCTGTACTCTTGGTTAGCCACTCTTAGGCTAGACTTGCTGCCTCTCAGGCCTAGAGATCACCCTCATTGAATGTGTGTGGGGGCAGCTCTCCATGGAATGGATTGTATGAGGTCTTCTGCAGGGGCCCCATTTAAAGACCCAGCCTGCTGGTTGCTCCAGACCTAGGAAAGAAAGGTTTAAGTGTGTGAGAAGGTATTTCTTTGAAGGTTCTTAGAGATTCACCCCACCTCCCAACTCCCAGTTTTCTCTCTAGGAGGAGAGTCACCCTTGTAGGACTAAATTAAGGGGGATTTGAGTACTTGTCTCTTCTGGTCACCCAAGAAGGGGTGAATGGAGAGTTGCAGAATCCCATCTGCCGTCACCTTCACATTTTGGGGTAAGGTGTGGCCCCTGTATTGAGCTGGGCCTGTTTCTCCAGGCCAGTTGCTAGCTCTGACCTCTTCTCCATACCATTATTTCCTATCCCTATTCTCATTATCAATTGTAATTTTCCCAGCTCCCCTCACTTAATCTTGCTTTTCCTTTAGCTTGAGAGGTTTCCTCTTGGGAAGGAACTTTTCAGCTGTTGTGGCTAATGGTCAGAGAGTGGGCACAAAAGGTTCCTTTAGCCTTTCAACTGACAAGAGCGCATTGGTATCAGCTAATAACAGGATTTATAACTGGAAAGGACCTTAGAGCTCATCATAGGATCATTGACTTAAGTCTGGAAGGGACTTTTCTTCCAACTCCTTCATTTTAAGAGGAAGGAGGGGTATGGGACAGAACAGGCCAGAGAGGACATCAGTGGCCTAGAGATCGATAAGCAGTAATTGGCAAAGCCTAAATTTGAATACAGGATTTTTTCTTTATTTAGAAGGCTGTCCATATGGTACTCATAACCTCATGAGAGAGAATCTGAGCAGAAAATTGGCTCTTCTACTCTGGGGTAGCACATATTTATTACTCATCCCACAGCTGAGTAGTCTGAAGTTCCCTGATTTGGTCCCCTAGTTTCTGCCAAGTCATCTGTGACTTCTGTTTCCTTGCCCCTCAAAGTCAAACAGTCACTAACTTCTCTCTCCCTCCTCCATTTCTTTATCACCTTTCCATGGGAGATTGCATTGACTTCTTAGCCAGGTTTACCACCCTCAGATTGTCTGCCCCATTCATTTGACAACTACCATTTACTACCTTGTCTTGCTAGTTGAAATCATCCTTTATGAATTAGCTGTTTGTGTCCTTTAATGACTCCAGTGCACTATGGAAATATATATAGTCAATACGAATCAGGTTAGCTAATTTCCATAGTACTCTAAAGTTTGTAACACACTTTCCTGGAAACTGTGTATGAGTTATGGAGCCAGAATGATCACCCTCATTTTAACAGATTTTAAAGTCATTGTAGAGTAGGAGGGGTACTTGCTCAATTTAAGGATGAGGAAAAACCTGAGTTTAAATCCCATATCTGACTTTTATTAATTGTGTGACTTTGGGGAGGTCACTTAGTTTATGAGACAGATGAGAACATCTGCAAAATGGGGCTAGTATTTTTAATATCTACTCTCACAGGATTGAGAAAAAAGTTTGAGAAAAGTATTTTATAAGAATTTTCATTATGGTTGTCTTTCCATTTTTTTCTTTTCTCTACATATCTTATCTTTTTATGTAACATAAATATTACTGTTCTTAGAGATGAAACTGAAACTCAGAAGTTTCTGGCCAAGATTACAAAGTTAGTGTTAAAAATGAGACACAAAACAATTGCATTAATGGGGAGGGGCTCCTTTTCTATCTCACTCTTACTCCCTCTTACTCCAGACCTCCAAATGCCCAGGGGGCAGAAAAGCAGAGGTTTCTTGGGACAATGCTCTGCTTTTTCAGGTACATATTCCCCAAGTTGGGGTGGAGACAGGCAGGACTATCACTAAGTAGGAGAACATAGCAGGAAAGTATAGTGTAGGGACTTTGCTTCCCACTTCTAGTAGACATACCCTAAATTCCTTCTTCTTACTTCTCCAGCTGTTGGGGGCTGTGCTGCTGGTCATAGGCTTGTGGGCCTGGGGAGAAAAGGTAAGCACCAAGTGGTGAGGCAACAAGGCAGGGAAGAAAGGGGCTGGATTGTTTGGGTCTAAGCCCTGAGGTAATGGAGTATTTGGGCAAAGAAAAAACTGGCTGTTGGGGTAGAGGTGGGATTGTTTCTGTGATTCTTAATCTTCCTTCCTTAATGTCCTGTGTGCAGGGGGTCCTTTCCAATATCTCCTCACTCACCCACCTGAGTGGCCTGGATCCCGTGTGGTTCTTCGTGGTCGTTGGAGGTATCATGTCTGTGTTGGGCTTCGCAGGCTGCATTGGGGCCCTTCGAGAGAACACCTTCTTACTCAAGTTTGTAAGTGTGAGGGGTTCTTCCCTTTCCTCTGGGGTGGAGGATGTAGAGTTATTTATTTTAAGGATTGTAAGCCTCTGTGTTGAGGGGGGGTGTCATATTGAAGTGGGTGAGAAGAAAATAAGGGTCAGTGACCCATGATGGACTGAGGGAGCTCAGCCAAGATAGCATGGAACAATTTGAGAAATATTTTTATGGGGAGAATATAATTACAAATAAATATAAAAGGAAACTTTCCTTTGCCAGATTAGGCAGTCCTTAGACTTCCTAAATCAGCAGCCACTAAAGTTGATCAGGCTAAGCTTGGCCTATAATCCTATCTTCCATAGAAGCCCTAACCCAGGGGATCCAGCTGCCTGGGGAAGAGAGTGTGGTAGTAGAAAAAAAATTGACCTTGTAGTGTGTCACTTACTTTCCCAGTGCTTCTACGTCCTCCTTATCTATAAAATGAGAGTATTGGGTTAAATGACTTTCCAGGGCCCTTCTAACCCTGATCTATAATCCTTTGATTCTTTTGCAAATAAAGGTATTTCTAGATCTACATTTCTCCTTCCCCCAACCTTCAATTCCAGATTTGTTTCTCTGGGATCATTGACTCAGAATTATTGGTTCATTCAATAATCCCAGTATCTCTTTCAACCCATCAGGAAGCCATCTCATGGCATGACAGGTTTAGGCAGTTCCACCTACTTAAATGTTTTAAGATTCAAGGGTCAGTCAAATCAGCAAGGTTTTTGTTATATTTTTCCACTCCTTTGTGCCAGGTATTGTGCTGTGTGCCAGGAATGAATTTTGATAAACTTTTTCGGTCTTCAATCCTCCAGAAAAATCGATAATTCAGGGTTAGAACACAATGGTGCCATTCTCTACTAGAGGGGCTCTTCATGAGCTGCTGTTGCTCAAAATATTCATCCCCTGGTGATCATCTTCCAGCTGATGAGCCTCCAGAGCACATTTAGCTAGGCCAATCTTTTGACTATAGAAGATATGAGTCCATTGCTGAGCTATTCCTCCTGGGCAGGCCTTGTCAGAGCTGGTGCTGCCACTTGGTTGACAGAGCTTCCTGGAAGCTCGAATTATGCTGTACTAAGACATTCGATAAAGGGAAAAGAGGTCATGTTCTGGAGTTAGAAAACTTTAATTCAAACCTCTCCCCTGATGCTTACTACTACCTTTATGACTTGTGTAAAGTATTTTGTCCACCTGGACTTTAGTTTCCTCATCTGTAAAATGAGGGGGCTGGACTGGATGATCTTTGACATCCCTTCCAATTCTAGAAATAGGACCCTGTAATTTTGGGAGGGAGTACGGGGGGGGGGGGGAAGCACTAGTAGCTAGGGGTATCAGGAGATGCTTTATGTAAGAGGTATCATCTGAGCTGTTTTCAAAGAGGCTGAGGTGAGGAGGAAGTGCTTCTGGCATAGGGGACAGCTAAGATAAAAGCATGGAGGTGGGAAATGGAGTATTTACTTTGTTGGAGAAATAATGAGAAAACCAATATAGCTGGATCATAGAGAGGGTTAAATGGAATGGAAAAATATTTGTTAGATGATTACGATGAGGGCTACCCCAAGCAAACTGCTAGGGATAAAAATTGAAAATCGAGACAGTCTTTGCTCTCAAGAAGCTCACATTCTAATTAAAGGAGACAGCAAATATAGCGGGGTTCATGTTCAGTTGGTGGCAGATAGAAAGACTGAGTTAGACAGTATTTATTTTTTATTAAAAATACTGTTTATTAAAAATACTTCTTAGACAGGAGAAGTAACTGGGCAATTGACAAGGTCCAGAGGACTTGGAAGTAGTGACAGAGAGAGATAGTTCCTTACCAAGAAGAGAGTGTCTGGAGGTTAGAGTGCAGTAAATCAAAAGTTAGTGACAGCTCCAGGGTGACCCATTTCCTCCCTTTCAGTCTAGTGCTCTTTTCACAACTCTAGTCTGCATTTGCTCTTGCCCATTGCCCCCATGATCTGACCAGATATAGGGCAGGAGGTAGGATTCAAGCTGGATTCTACCATTTTCCACTGATTCTGTCCCTTCTCTCCCCATTGCCTTCCTTGCAGTTCTCAGTGTTCTTGGGTCTCATCTTCTTTCTGGAGCTGGCCACAGGAATCTTGGCCTTTGTCTTCAAGGACTGGATCAGAGACCAGCTCAATATATTCATCAACAACAATGTCAAAGCCTATCGGGACGATATTGACCTGCAAAACCTCATCGACTTTGCTCAGGAATATGTGAGTTATCAATCTTGGTCCTACCAAGGGTGCCCTTGACTTGTCTCCATCATGGGTGGTAGGATTAGGAGGGTGAGAAGGAAGGCTCACAAAAGAGAATCTAGCAGCTTTACCTCCCATATAAGGCCATGATCCTTAGCAGCAGTTTGGTTTAATTCACAAATTTTTAGGTTAGAGAGAGGAAACAGGTTTGGTTTTTGTGTGGGGTGTGTGTGTTTTTATGGGAATAGTAACTTTATCATTGCCTCCAAATACAAAGTAATAAAATTCACATTTCTATAATATTTTTCAAGTTTGTTAAGTTCTTTCTTCACAAGTCAGTAAGGTAGCACATCAAAAGTATTCACTCCATTTTACAGAGCAGGAAATAGACTCTATAGTCACTATGTGACTTGTCCTTGGCTGGTAAATGTTAGAGTTCACCAGCCTGTAGTTTGAAGACTCTACCTTTTTTTTTTTTTAAATTGGGACATTTGCCCATCTCCAGTCCAATAGCACATCTATTGCCCAGGTTTCCAAATTTCACTGAGGGTGGCTCAGTCATTGTATCTGCTGTTCTTTCAGTACTGGTAATATAGTCCATAAAGGCTAGAAATCCAAATCCTGCTCCCAGACATGATCTTCTTAGCCAGCTGTTCACTTCCCAAATCTGCCTTTCTTTTCTGAAGCCCTTGTGCACTTTCACGGGCAGTAGTGATGAAAACACACCTGGGTCTCTATCTAAGGTCTCTTGTTCCATTCACAAGGCTTCCAAATCTTTCATTATGCTTTCTGGATTCTTTTAAGTAATATTGTTTTATTCCTGGAATCACTAGAAATATCAGATTTGGCAAAATCTTGCAAGGCTTTCTGTCACATCTCAGGTTCCTGTCCTCAGAAGGCAGCATGCTTCCTTGTTTATTGCTCATGGCCATTGATAGATTATCTCTCAAGTATCACTACTTGTCTTTTTTGCTGGAATCTGTACCCTGGTGAGGGTCCTCGTTATCAGCATAGCAGGAGAAGTTGCCTTTGTTTCCAAGTGTGTACAGTCCCACCCTTTCTGGAAAAAAGCCTCAGAATGTGAAATAACTCCAAAAATTCAGCAATCCTTTTGTTCTCTGGAGTTTCTTCTATGTTTCAACCTTCTGAGAAGAGCTTAGGAATTCTTTTCTTTCTCAAATTCCTTTTATTCATTATTTACTAAAAATATCTCTTCCATTCTTTCTAGGAGTCTTTCATTTACACAGCTAAGCTAGAGTCCAAGTTGGGCTTCTTCACCCAGAATCCCTAAAGTTGTCTTTTGAAGCAAATATTTTACTAACTGCATTCCCATATAATTAGGTGTTTTGTTTTTTTACTCTGAAAGCCTATGCATTTGTTTTTATTCATTTAAAAACATTATTTTGAGAAGAGGGTCCATTAAGCTTTTGGCCAAAGTGGGGTCCAGGACACACAAAAAATGGTTAAGAACTCCTGGTGGAGTGAAAGAAAGATTCTTTCTACCTTTTTTACCTTCTTTAGTAGAAAGTCTTAACCTAATTGTTGTTCCTTCATTGCCTCTGGAAGAATCACAGACGTTGTACAGTCTTTAGGTCACTGGATCACTTTTCTCACTTTTCATATTTGCTGATCCTGGGTTCCTTACTTCTCAGTGGCTCGCAACCACTAACTCTTATTACTAACTGAAGTTTGCAGCTGTCCTGGGCTCTTGAGTTAGGTGGGCACAGACCCAAACTTTTCTCTCGTTCTGCTTATCAGGGTCTGATTCACAGATTGCTTGCTTCTGCCTTAAAACTAACACAGTAGCTCCCCTCAGCCATTGTTTGTGAGGTCTTCAGAAGAAATCCAATCTCTTGTCTTCTTTCTCATTGCAATTTTCTCATTGATGTCTCATCAGACATCAGATACTGCTTGCTTTCTTTTTCTTCTGGTACCTCCTACTCCATTTGTCCTACCCTTATGTACCCCAGAAAGGATCCCAGACTGCTTGGATTTTTTTCTGCTAATGTGCTTAGTTCCCTGTTTATTTTGGGGATGCCTGTTCTCCCCTTTCCTCCCCATCCTGGTAGAAACTGACTTCATGACCTTGTTCAGGATGGTAGGTCTTAATCTGGGATCCTGTGAACTTGTTAAAAAAAAATAGATGGCTATATTTCTCTTTGTAATTCTATAGATTTTATTTATTTTATTTATTTTTTATTTATTTTTGCTTTTTTTTTTGCTGAGGCAATTGGGGTTAAGTGACTTGCCCAGGGTCACACAGCTAGGGAATGTTAAGTGTCTGAGACCAAATTTGAACTCGGGTCTTCCTGACTTCAGGGCTGGTGCTCTAACCACTGCCACACCTAGCTGCCCCAATTCTATAGATTTTAAAACATTTTTCTGTGGTAGGATCCCTGGACACCACAAAGATTAAGAGGATCCTGCCTCTGGCTTTAGGCTCCCTGATCCTTAATCCGTTTCTCTTCAGAACCCGTGACCCTTACCTTCAGCCACAACTCATTTTTCTTTGTTTTCTAAACTCATCTGATTCTCTGACAATGACCTTCAGCCCTGGGCTTTCTGACCTTCCTGTCAGCCAATATCTCTCGGTGTCTGGTTCTAGCACCTACTTCTCTCCTTTTCTTCTAGACATTTCAGAGCCAGTGAATGTTTTCCTAGGATTTATTTACTGTACAATGAAGTATTATTTTCAAGAGAATAAAAAATGTACAAATTCCTAGGTTTATAGGATTATAGATTTAGAGCTGGAAAGGACCTTCAAGACTGCCATCTAATCCTTTTATTTTACAGATAAAGGAATCTAACTTCTGGGAAGCTAGGGACATGCCCAAGGTCACATGAGGTATTAAATGGCAGAGCTGGGATTTGATCCCAGGCTGCATTAGGCTAAGGTCATTTGAAGAGTATATTAAAGCAATATACCCTGCCCCAGCCTAGGTTGGAGGGGTGGGGAAACCTGAGCAAAGTATTTATTATCCCTACTTTATTGATGGGGAAACTGAATGGTTTGGGGATAATGACTCCCATTAGCCATATAATTCCTGGAATTCTAGAATTTTAAATTAGGAAAGGATGTCAAAGGTCTTCCAGGCCAGTACTTTTTAAAAATGAGGAAGTTTAGGATTTTTCCCAGGATTACTCAGTTAACCGTGGTGAGATAGTAGTCTGAAACCAGAATTAGACCTGGATCTCCATTCCCCAGGGCTGTATGTTCCCTTCCTCCCTAGGCCTGAGGTGCCTCCCCCTTCTTTCTTCTCTTTTCCCCTCTCTACCCCCCAGGCCCGTACCAACCTCTATCCTCTCCTGCTGCCTCTGGGCCCTGAAGGGAGATTTCTCAGAACACTTTCATTTTAGTTTTGGAGTTTGCCTACCTGGCTTTCTGGGTGGACCTCATTCAATAAGAAAAAAATTATGTACAAATTTATAGGTTTATGGGATTGTAAATTGAGAGGGAAGGAACCTCAGAACCCATCTCTGGCTATTGAACCCTTTTATTTTCACATAAAAGAATTTGTGCCCAGAGAAGGGAAGGGACTTGCCATCCTTCTTTAATAGTGGGATTAAACGATCCATCAATTATTTATTTTTTTGATCACTGAGGCTTACATCAATCAGTAACTTTGAGTTTTTAAAAATTTTTTATTTTAATTTTATTACTTTATTACAAACCTACTATGTGTCAAGTGCCACGTTGTACTAAGTGTAGGAGATACAAAGACAAAAAAAATGAAACAGACCCTGCTTTCAAGGAGCTTACACCTAGTTCTCTGCAGCCTTAAATCTATTTTAAAACCTCCTTTCCCTTTCCCTTTATTCTGTTGCTGGCCTGATTTGGTCAGTGTGACCTTTTTTCCAGGGCAGGGGCCAAAGGTCTGGGTAGAGATCATGGGATGGATTGAGTGCTACAGCAGGGATGGATCAGTTATATTGAGTCAGGGGGTCCTTGCAGATGGGGTCAGGCCTGGCAGGGTGGTACTGGGGATTCTTTGGGGAACAAGAGTCCTGGGAGGTAAGGAGGTTTCTGTTCCACCCTCTCATCTGGGCTTCTCTTATCCTCAGTGGTCATGCTGCGGAGCCCGAGGGCCCAGCGACTGGAACCTCAACATCTATTTTAACTGCACTGACTGGAACCCCAGCCGTGAGCGCTGTGGGGTGCCCTTCTCCTGCTGTATCAAGGATCCTGCGGTGAGTGGGGCTGGGTCGAGGAGGGAAGGAGTGGGTAGGAACTCTCCAGCCTTGTTAGATGTGAGCTGAGAGAAGTAGACTGGCCACTCTGGCCTCCTTCCTCATTTGACAAGAGCCCATCTTATTAGCATATTCTTCTAAACAGATGGTCATCTCTCTTTGTTTATGGGTTAGATACAGTGCCTGGTTGGAGTTTTACCTTGGAGCTAGAAGCTCTAAGAAAGAATAAACTAATCTTTTGGCCTTTGATTGTAAAACATTATCAGGTGGGCAAAGATCCTACCACCCCCCCAAAACCAAATTAAACCAAAAAACCCCAAATTCAATACTCTGAAAAAATGTTATCCATGCTTTTCTATTTTTCTGCATTTATAGAAATGTAGAATGCCAGAACTAGAAGGAACCTTAGAACATAGAACGTAATGTCAGGCTTTGAAGGGATCATAGGATACAGAATGTCACAAGTGGAAGAGATCTTAGAATATAATGTCAGGGCTGGGAAGGACCTTAACACAGCATGTCAGAGTTAAAAGGGACCTTAATATACAGAATGTCAGAGCTGGGAGGGACATTTAGATATATAGCACTTTAAGATTTACAGTAGTCCTGTGAGGTGGATACAGGTACAGGACTGAGAGAAAATATGACCTGCCAAGTCACACAAATAGAAACTGCTGGAGCTGGGAATTGAATCCAGATCTAGTGACTCAAAGATGGCAGTAATCTCTTAACATCATAATTCATTGTTACTGGGAAATTCAGTGTCCTAGAGGCTGTGAATGGACCCGCTGGGCTTTGAGGGGGTCCCTAGGCCAAAAGCCCTCAAGCATCTGTGTTTTCCTGTGGAATTAGAGGATGGGCCTGGTCCAGAGTGAATTGAAGTAGAAGCATTCACCCAGCCTGGGGGAATTTTGGCACTGATCTTAGGAGTTAGAAGAAATCTTGGAGATTTCCTTGGTCCCTAGTATCTGGGCAAGAGTTCCTCCTATCCTCTCCTTGACATGTGGTCTTCCAGCTTTTTGTTGAAGACCTTCCATGATACGGGTTTTCCCTCTTACCATCCTCCAAAGCAGCTCATTCTACTTTTGGATGGCTCTAATAATGAGAAAGTTTTTCCTTATATGGAGCCAAACTTCTCTGCTCTCTGTAATCACTAATGCTAATTCTGCCTTCTGGGACCAAGCAAAACAAATCTAATCTCTCTTCTTCTGGATAGTCTCTCAGATTATGATCATAATATTTCAGGGTAGGGAGGGGACTTAGAGATTATTTAGCACAAGCTTCTCATTTGACAGATGACACAAAGCAGGCTAAAAAGTAAAATAGCATGTTCAAGGTCACTTTTATTTTTTAAATGTTTGGGTGGTTTAGTAAACTTGCCCCCTTTTTTTTTTTAAACAGTACTTTATTTTTTCAAATATATGTAAAGATAGTTTTCAACATTCACTTTTTTTTTCTTTTTGCTGAGGCAATTGAGGTTAAGTGACTTGCCCAGGGTCACACAGCTAGGGAATGTTAAGTGACTGAGTTCAGATTTGAACTCAGGTCCTCCTGACTTCAGGGCTGGTGCTCTATCCACTGCACCACCTAGCTGCCCCATCAACATTCACTTTTACAAAATTTTTGTATTGCAAATTTTTCTCCCTCCCTCTCCCACCCCAAGATGGCAAGCAATCTGATATAGATTAACCATGTGCAATTCTTCTAAACATATTTCCATACTCATCATACTGTGCAAGAAAAATCAGATCAAAAGGGGAAAATACCATAAGAAAGAAAAAAACATGCAAACTAAAACAGCAAAAAAGGGAAAATACTATGCTTTGATCCTCATTAAGTCTCCATAATTCTCTCTCTGGATGTAGATGGCCCTTTCAAGATCATACTTTCAAGACCCTTCTAAGTCTTTAGATACAGATATTCCCAGTTCTTTCATCCAACTTCAGGTATCATGATTTCCTGGCCTTTCCCCATGGCTTTCCTGAGGGAAAGTGGAAAGTGATGTTTTTGAAATAGAGTGGGTGTCCAGAAGTGATCACATCCTTGAGATGTGATCTCAAGACAGGACTAAGCCTCCTTTGTTCTTGAGACCTGAGTGCTTAGCTTGTATAAAACTCTAGATAACTGAGCGGAGGAAACAAGAACAAGTCTGGAAAACATCTCTTAGAGCAGTGCTTTTTAAAAAATATATATGTGTGTGTGTGTGTATGTGTGTGTGTACACACACACACACACACACATATATATACATGTTTTTGCCCCACCTGGCAGCACATACCTCTCTAGTCCCTGTTCCTGTGAGGCTGAGATTGGTGAGTTTCTCAGGCTGGGGAGTTCTGAGTTGCAGCCTGTATTTCTCACCAATAAGGCAGGCCCCTGGAGAGTGGAAGCACAGGGTACAGGATGTTCTCGGTCTCCCAAGTGGATCATTTTTTAAAGCATAAGCATTTGATGCTATTTACACTAAATACAGGCAGATGCCATCTGGTATTCATTGGCTCCTCATACACATGACTTCAAAGCATTAAGGGACAGTTAACCCCATGGGGTGAAGAATAATACAGTGGGGTTTTGCCACAGAAGGCTGAATTTTGGATGTAGTGTGTTCATGGTGTTATTAGAAACAGTGTAATATAATGGGAAGAAGGGAAGCTGTTGGAATGGTGGATAGAGCACTTATCTTGAATAAGGAAGATCTGAATTCAAATATGGCCTCAGACATTTCCCAGCTGTGTGACTCTGGGCAAGTCATTTAACCCTCTTAGCTTCAGTTTCCTCATCTATAAAATGAGCTGGAGAAGGAAATGTCAAAAAAACAAACAAACAAAAAAAACAACCCTAAATGTAGTCACAAAAGGTAAGCATAACCCAAAGGTAAAAGGAATAATTGTATGAAAGGTAACTGAACAATAACAACTGTATTTAAAGATGTTGGTACCTCAACAAATAATCTCCTTAAGCAGTTTATGCAATAGCAATAATGTTTAAAGATAAATAACTTTTGAAAGACTTAGGAACTCTGATCAACAGGACTGACCACTATTGCAGTGGATTCGTGATAAAACATACTTCCAAATAGAGAGCTGCTGGACTCACTGCAGATTGAAGTATTTCTCCTTTCCTTCTCTTCCCTTCTCCTTCCCTTTTTTCCTTCATCTGGCTAATGTTGGGATTTGTTTTGCTGGATTTATGATAGGTTTTGTTTTTATTGCCTTCTTCAGTGGCATGGGGAGAGGGCAGAATTTGGAACTGAAAATTAAGTCAAATTGAATAATTTGTTTTAAAAGATCTTATTTTGGTAATGATGACTAATTTAAAAGATGAAGTATTTTGGCATAACCAAAGTATTCACCTGTTGCTTCCCAGAAATATGTGGGTTTCTTGAAGTTTCTATTAAGTAATAACCTTTAAAAATTTTTTTATTTATATTTTTTATATCATTTGTTTCCCAGTGTAATTCTCCCCTTCTTCCCAGAATCTTTTTTTTTTTTTTTTTTTAAGTGAGGCAATTGTGGTTTAAGGGACTTGTACAGGGTTACACAGTTAAGAAGTGTTAAGTGTCTGAGGCTGGAGTAGAACTCAGGTCCTCCTGATTTCAGGGTTAATGCTGTATCCACTGTACCATCTAGTTGTCCAACCCAGAGTCATTCTTTATAATAAAGTAGGAAGAAAGAAAAATAAGTTTCACAGAACTAAAAAGCCTATGGGGGCGGGGGGGGGGGGAGGTCTGATGTTTTATGTAGTATTTTGCCCTCTAATTTCTGCAAAGAACTAGGTGCAAGTATTTTTTCATATCTATCCATTCTTTGGGGCCATCCTTGGTCACTCTAACTCCATAGTATTGATTTTCAGTTTTGTTACTGTTCTTTCCATTTACATGTTGTATATTGTAGTCTTTGAGTATATTGTTTTCCTGTGGTTCTTCATACCTCACTTTGCATCAGTTCATATATATCTTTCCTTGTTTCTCTGTATCCATTGTTTCTGAGGCTTCTCTTATGGTATAGGATTATGCCATTACATTTATGCATTTCGTTTGTTTAGCCATTTTCTCATTTCTAGATTATCATGTGCTTTGTTTCCAGTTCCTTACTACCCCTATAAATATTGATATAAATACTTTGATGTTTAGGGGCCTTTCTTTGTCACAGACTGTGGTACAACCTCATAGTAGACTTTCTGGATCAAAGGCTATGAATTATAATTACTTTCATGGCATAATTCCAGATGGTTTTCCAGAACAGCTCCACCAACAAGGCATTTCATCTTTCCTTGAGCCTTCTAATACTGCCTGTTATCATCTTTTGTTATCTTTGTCAGTTTGGAACCAGTAGTGTCTTAGAGATAGCACAGTGGCTAGGGGTTTCATGGGCATTGCTGTGCATTGCCATGGGCCTTATCTCCTGTGGTATCTCTTGAAGTCCTTTCCCTATAATGAGAACTAAGTTCAACCAACCATCCATTTCTTTGTGCTGAATCCTGAGAGGAAGACAGACTATACCAATGTTTGGGTTGTACCTTTAGGAGACTGATGATATTCTAGGAGTGAGAGGCCTGTAGAGCTGGAAGGGACTCTTAGGGACTGTGTAGTCCAACATTCTTATTTTCTAGCTGAGGAAACTGTGGTCTGGAGAACATAAATGACTTTTCATTCATTAGGGCAGAACCTGGGGCTTCTGACTGCTGACAATAGCTTTTACTGACAGGCTGGGGATGATTTGGGGAGTATTGTCTGATGAGCTGAGCAAGGTTGGGAAGTAAAGCTGAAGCCCAGAAGTAATGAAAATGCCAACTTTTTGAAGGTTAGAACTGGCAACTCACTTTTGCATTTGTATTCCTAGCTTCTAGCAAAATTCCTGACAAATAGTAGGCATTTTAGTAAATTAATGTTGGTTGATTGAAAGACAGAGCAAAGATCCAGTCTCTAATAAATCTTGTTTTTCCCTAGGAGGATGTTCTCAATACCCAATGTGGCTATGATGTGCGGCTCAAACTGGTAAGGGGAAAGTATGGGAGGACAAGTGGTTAATGAAGAGTGGGGGGGGGGTGATTAGTGTAAGGGTGCTATTCTGTAACCTAAGAAGGGACCTAAGAGGTTATTTAATATATATATATATATATGAAAGAATTCTTGCTTCCAACAATTCTGACAAGGCAAGTGGATTGTCTAACCTCTCCTTGAAGACCTCTAGTGATGAAGAGGATTCTAGGAATGGACAATTCCAATCAATTGGTTAAAAGCTCTTCCTTTTGAACCCACTTTCTCTCCCTGGTACTATTAAGCCAGTAGTTTTTTGGGTTTTTTTAATAATTTTTTTAATTTTTAAAACATGAAAAGATAATTTTCAACATTCACCTTTGCAGAACCTTGTGTTCTAAATTTTTCTCCCTCCCTTTCCTCCAGCCCCCTTCCATACACAGCAAGCAATCCAATATAGGTTAAATATGTGCAATTCTTTCAAACATTTCCACATTTATCATGCTGCACAAGAAAAACCAGATTGAAAAGGAAAATAGGTGAGAAAGTAAAAAAAAAAAAACCAACAACAAACAAACAGCAACAGAAAGGTGAAAATACCATGTTGTGATCCACATTCAGTCCCCATAGTCTTCTTTCTGGAGGCAGATGGCTCTTTCCGTCATAAGTCTAGTGGAATTAAGTCAGTGGTTTTAAAAAACTCTGCTTCTTATATAGGATGTTCACAAGGACTAGTAACTTTGATGTGAGAGCTTGCCAAGCCCATCCACCTTTATTGTCCAGCAGATTCACCCAGATCTTACCTGTGGCTTCTAAGAAGCTGTAGCATGCACAATGGCCACACTCTGGTAAACCCTCTTGTCAGGCTGGCTAAACCAGATTGAGGGTAACCTATAGGCCTCAAATTCATGGGGTGTCTCCATCCTGCATGTGAAGACTTCCTCCCATGGAATGGATGGATGAAAACAATTTCTTCCAACGGCTTTGAAGGCCGTTGTGGAGTGCTTAGAGTTAGAGTCAAATGTTGAAGAAACCAATCCTCTGCATTGTGGGCCATCAGCAATCATCCTGATTTTTGCCATGCCACTGCACTTGGATGCCTCTGGAAGAGAGAATGAGGCTGAAGACTTTGTACAGCTCTGCCTCACTTAGACCTAAATCACACTTTGAAAATGACCTCTGCCCATTTTTAAATAGAATAAATCCATCCACTGTAACCCTTCTGATTTTTTTTTAAGACATGTCATGTTGACCCCCTCTTTTCTCAGCTGATTCTCTTCAGTTCCTTTACTGCTCTTTCTTTGGCATGATTTTCAGAGCTTTGCCCTTCCCAGATGACCTTTTGGTTTTTGCTACTAGAACTGGGCAGCCCCCAAACTCTTTTTGTTATTCTTGTTGTTTGTCCTTCATTAGCCCCCAAACTCTTAAGAAGCTCTGGGAAGAACTCCTATTGCTCTGACCTTTGACAGCATACGACCCTATTTTAAAAATTGTTAAACCCATCTTTCAGATGAGGAAACTGGCTCAGAGTGAGGAAGGGATTTGCCAAAAGGGGCAGGCACAGTTAGCAAGTGGCAGGGCCAGGATTTGAACCCCTGTTTCTTGCTTCCAAATCTAATATTTTTATTCTACTACCTCAGCTTCTCTGGGAGACATTCAGCCTCCCTAATGTGGAGATTCTTAGAAATATTGCTCTGGGATTTCCTTGAGTGGAAAGGAAAATTTCAGCTGGGAAGTGGGTGGCTTAGAGTCAGGGGTGCAGTAGGGTGGTTAGGGAAAAGTTCTAGGGGAAGGTGGCATTGGAGGGGCTTGAACACCTAGAGGTGGGGTATGAGGGGAGAAGGGAAAAATCTGAACACTTGAGACAGGAGAAGGAAAGACTGGTTGCTTGACCAAAATGTAGACTGACTTTGGGAGAGATAAGACTGAATTGGGAGGATTGAGGTTGAATTATAAGTGGACCTTGAAGGTCAAGCATTTATGTACTTTATTTGTAAGACAATGGAGAGGCACTTTGTGTGGAAGATAGGAAAACAATACTGGATGAATTTTACTTAGGGGGGGAAGGGAGGGAGGTGTTTGGAACTCCCCTTAGATACAGATAAGAGGAGCCTAAATCTAAATGAAATGCAAACATAGTCTTTGAGGTTGGAAAGGGAGGAAAGATGGCTTAGGCCTCTTGTGCTTGGAGCCTTAGAGGTAGGAGAGCATTCCAGGTGGTGAGGAGGTTGGGACACCAGAGATGGAATGTAGCACAGCAAAGTAAGCCAGTCTGGCTGGAGTTAGGAATGTGCTGGGATAAGAAGCTGGGGACTGGAGGGGGGGGGGGAGGGGGCGACTCTCTGGGTCAGCTTCTTAACCTAGCACATAGAGGGCTTGGACTGCAGAACTCTGGGCTCCCTTTCGGTTCTGAGTCCTGTGATCTTATCTCACTTTGAGGATCACAGAGCTCTTCACTGAGGCAGGGTAGTATAAGAATAATTTGACTTTTGGTAGGTAGGAGTCAGACTGTGAATAGGTTTAAATAACAAAGAAGCTCTGGAGACCACAGGGAGCCACTTAGAAGCTTCTAGGAACATCCCTGGAGCCCTGTTGTGAAGGACACTTTGAAGCTATAGGACTGGGAAAGACTAGGGTGAGACTAATGGCCAGAAGACCAGTGAGGAGTCTTATTACAATGGGGTATATGCAAATCAAAGAGCCTTCGGAGCCTCAGTTTCTTCTTCTGTAAAGTGGGGTGACTATATACCTCCTGGAAGTAGTTTTGAGGAAAGTCCTTTATAAGCTCTATGGAGGTGAGGGGAAGCCATGGTGATCATCCATTGACACAGTGGACATTTGTTAATTACTTGTGTTTTATTCATAGGAACTGGAGCAGCAGAGCTTCATCTATACAAAAGGCTGTGTGGGCCAGTTTGAAAAGTGGCTCCAAGACAACCTGGTTGTGGTGGCTGGGGTCTTCGTGGGCATCGCCATGCTCCAGGTACTGCAGCTGGTCCCTACTTGAGGGCTTCCTCATTGCCTGTGGTACCTCCTGTAATTCACAGGGTTCTTGGGCTGACCCACTTGGGCTGGTTCAGGTCCATCAACCCTTTGTGCCAACTTCTGGGGGAGGTAGGGGAGGCAGGGGAGATCAAGTCTTGGCTCCTGCCCTCTGGTAACATAATATTTTGTGTGCAGGAGGTCCATAGGATAGATTAGTGCTGGAAGATACTCTCTAGTCCAAATCTTATTTCCCCCCAAACTGAAATCTAGACAAGTCATGGGGCTTTTCAGTATTTAGTGGCAGAGCCTGGGGCCCCTGACCACAAATCCAGCCCAATTTCTGTTGTGCTACTTTTCCTTCTACAATGTATATATGTGGAAAGAGCAATGGATTTTGACTCAGGCCCTTGGATTCTGCCTGTCACTTATTAATTGCCTGCCCTGCTGGGGTAACAAAGTCTCAGTTTCCTCTTCTGTAAAGAGAGGATATTGTATCAGCTGGCCTTGTCTGTCCTGTGAGTGACAAGAGCCAATCACTCTAGTAAACCAAGCAGGTTATGCACAATCAGGAGAGGAAAAGAAAGTTAGAGAAAATGTTTCTTAACATCAAAGGGGAACAGATTTTTCTGTGCTTTGGGGAGTGGGGGCTGGGAGGAAGGGGGAAGGGCTGGGTTAGGAAGAGTTCCCGGAGGAAGAGAGTCCTGATGAGCAGGTAGGAAAAGAAATTGGGGCAAGGGGGGGCTGGGGTGATTACCGTCAGAGTTAGTGGGATGGCATTCAGGAAACATTGAATCTCTAGTTTGGCTGGATATCTCTTGTGAGGGGGAGTAATGGTTATGAGGTCAGAGTAGCAATACCTAGTTTGAAGTAAACAAAGGACAAATTTACAATGTCCATTCTCTTTGCCAAAAGGAAGGTTTATTTGGGAGAAGATTTTACAGACAAAAATAAGAGGTAAGATAGGCATCAAGAGTGACAAATATGGGGGCAGCTAGGTGGCGCAGTGGATAGAGCACCAGCCCTGAAGTCAGGAGGACCTGAGTTCAAATCTGGTCTCAGACACTTAACATTCCCTAGCTGTGTGACCCTGGGCAAGTCACTTAACCTCAATTGCCTCAGCAAAAAGCAAAATAAATAAATAAATAAATAAAGTTGGGAGAACATATAGTTAGCAAGAAAAAAGACAAGTTGTCCAAGGGAATTCACAATTAACCAGGAGAAAGGAAATATTCTGTGAAGTGGGAGTAAGCCATTAACTGGCAGGTTAGACTAACCAGATAAATTACTAGTAAGTTAGTAACTTAACTAGAGTAAGGAGAAAAACTCCATTAGAGGGAAGGCACTATGAATGAGGAGAGAGAGTAATCTCTTAGTGGGCTTAGTCCTGAAAAGGATTTAGACAAGATCTTCATTATAAGCAGATCTTTTTTAGGAAAAATATAGCCTGAGCATTTCTCAGGGGCAAAGGCACAAACTCGAGAGGGAGGGTCAGAGAGCTAAATGGAATGCATGTTGGTAAACCAGGTTCCAGACCTGTCTGACAATATACCAATCAAGATAGTTTGGGAAAACTAACTTCCTTTTTGGATGCAATTATGGTTGATATATTATGACTTATGGTAATAAGACAGTCTGGGAAAACTAAGTTCCCATCTAGATTTTCTCAAAGGTTGTTGTGAATGTCTTTAAAGATGCTAACTAGATTAGAGCCAGGGTGGATGAATTAACAATAGACTCTGACTTCACATTATTCTATAGGAACAGGATTTGCACGTTTTTCTGAGTAGGAAAGAGTGTAAGTCACATCAATGGGACACAAGCCTGGCAAATAATTTGGAGCCAGATAGTGGAGAGTTTTGAATATCACTCTAAAGAGTTAAGATTATTTTCCATCATCATAAGAGCAGCCCCCATTTTTCAGTGATGGATTGAAAATCCCTAGGCTGGGCCTGAGAAGAGGGCAGATTTGACTCCCTGCTCTGCCCCTTATTGGCTCTGTGACTTTGATCTCTTGGGATCATCTTAATCACTTGGCAGACTTAGACCTTGACCTGGAGGATCCCTAAGGTCCTTTCTAGTTCTGGATCCCATGGATCTATCTCACTTTCAGGTTCACAGAGTTCTTCTAAGAACACTGTGAGCTAGGGTAGTATAAGAATGAATACCCCCCTCTGACAGATGAAAAAACTGACCTTCAGAGAGCTAAGTGATATACCCAAAGTCACATAGCTTATAAAGGACTGATCTGGGAGCCAAACTCAGGTTTCCTAACTTTTAGGGCTCTACCATGGCCATTGAAGGTAGGAGAGGTGGCATGCCCTGACTCCAGCAGGAAGGATTAGAGAGGGGGGAAATCTATTAGAAAGCTGCTGTAGTAGGGCAAGGTTGGCTGTGGTAGGGGCTTGGACCAGAGTGTGGGGACCACAAGGGGAGAAAATGGGATCAAGTTAGAACAGGGTCTCCCCAGCTGCTGGTTCTTTGACCCCTTGGTTCTGTTCATTTTCCAGATCTTTGGCATTTGCCTGGCCCAGAATCTTGTGAGCGACATCAACGCGGTGAAAGCCAATTGGTGAGGGCGCAGAGGGTGACTCTGAGCCAGCAGCATCCAGGCCTCAGAGGGTGGGCAGCCCCGGCCAGGGCCACAGGCGGATGAACTCCAGGGTGACTTTGGCAGGCCCATCTCGAGGGGTCCCCACTCAGCACCACACTTGATGGCCCTGGCACCCCTGAGCTGTTGCAGCCGGGTGGGCCACAGGGAGGGTATTTATATTTAGGTTACAGAGAACTGTACAGAGTGGGGGTGGGGCACATGTCCATGCTGGGGCGATGTAAGGGGCGCAGCTGCTTATTCCTCCCCTGGGCACAGCTGTGAAGTCCAGAGTTGATGACAAGGACTTCTGGGGTGGCTGGTTGTCATGGAAACAGCTCCATGTAATGAGGGGTAGGGGGGGAGAATAAAAGATTCTAAATTGGGTACTGGTTCCTGAGAGAGCTCATAAAAGGAACAGTATCCTTCCCTGAAGCTACCCAGACCCCAGATCCTGCAGTGAGGGGGAAGGGTGTGTGCTGGGGAAAGCTGGGGTGGGGAGGGGTTCTGCTATTGCCCCCACCAACCCCGTGAAGATTAATAAACTGTCCTCACCCTCACTCACTTGCTGTGTGCCTTCTGCCTTTTACTGTACCACACTGGGAGGCCCTGCATGAATCCTGACCTTTCCCACAGTGGGAAGCAGAAGGCAAGAGGCTGTTTGTTTTGTTCTAAGTCAGGAAGAAAGGGTATAGTAGAAAAAATACTGGGTTTGAAGTCCAAAAGACCTGAGTTTGAATCCTCACTGTCACATAATATCTATGGGACTGTGAACAAATCATTGTACCTTTGGACCTCGGTTTCTTCAGTGTAAAATAAGACTGCTGGGAAGACCAAATGAAATAATGGGCACACAGCTCTCTTTGAACCTCCTGAGAGGTTTTACAGATGAAGGAATTGTAAGCCAAGGACTTCCAAGGTCCCACTGGTAGCAGTGTCTAGATTTGAATACAAGCCTTTTGACTCCAGTGCATTTTCTTCTATACCATACTGGCTCTTTCAGTTCAGTTAAATTAGTAAGCATTCCCCAAGTGGCAGTTTTTATTGGGAATACAAGTGCAAACGTTAGCTAGCTTCTGGCCTTGAGAAACCTTCGTTTATGTAGGAGACAACTAGCCATGTAAAAAAGGGGGGTGAAAGCTTTGGTCTGGGGAATCCTATGCATGTATATAGGGCCCTCAGGCAGTAGCATTATTCATATTGATTCGATTACTGACAGCTGAGCCAGGGGTGGAACATGGGGCAAATGGTAAGACCCATGTGCTGACCAGCAAGATCCGTGGATGTCTAGTTTAGGAGAAGGAGGTCATAGAAAAGGGCCCTCTGAGGGGGAAGGACTCTAAAAATATTTTAGGGCGAAGCCTTCCTCATCCATTTATTCACAGCATTGTCAGTGTCTAAGTCTAGAGGTCTTAAGTGGGCTATTGCCAGCCATTCTGATCTTTGTCTTAGTGCTGACCGATGGTGACTGAAGAAGAATGAGGCTGATGACATTGTGCAGCTCTGCCTCCCCCAAATCCAACTCACATACAAGTCAAGACATCATGCTGCTGATATCATTGGTCCTCTTCAAGGACAGACAACAGGGATCTTAACCAGGTGTCTTCAGGGGCTTTGTGGACATGAGAAAAAAATTGCATCTTTATTTTCATTAACTTCTAACTGAAACTTAGCTTTTCCTTTGATTGTGAATTAAAAAAAAAACAACATTCTGAGGAGGGGCTTGATCAAAGGGATCCTTGAAAAATGCAAGAACTCATGTTGTAATCTAACATCTCTTCCCATACAAGAATCCTCTCTGTAGCATTCTTGACAAAGGATTACCAAGCTTTGCTTCAAATACCTCCAGTGATGGTGAACTTGTTACTCAGTGGGCCCATTCAATTTCCAGATGATTAAAAAAAATTCCTTAGCCCCTTTTAAAGTTCATTAAGTACTTTATAGCCTTATTTCTACCTGGTTCTGAAGAAACAGACCAGAAGAGGTTAATTGACTTCTTATTGGTTAATGCAGCTATGAAGGGACAGAGTTTGGATCCAAACTGACTGCAAATTTGGTTTTCTGGGTTCTGCACTGTTTTCCCTAGTGCTTCCTTTTTGCTTTGCTCTGGGAGTCAAGGGCTTGATGAGAGGGCCTTCCCTGATTAGTCGTCCTTTTAGCCATTTTTGTTTCCAGAGTTTGGGGGAAAGGAAGGGACAGTGGGGAAGGGGTAGTCACAAGTCCAGCCTAGCAACTCCTGCCTTGTCACCATCAAGCAGGATTTCAGGGCAGTTTCCCAGGTTTCTTTCTTCCTGCTCTGGAGGATTAGGGTTTCAGCTTCTACATTTTCCTTCCCTTAGAGGAATCCATTTCTCTCCCTGCATAGGGCAAAAAAGTTATTTTTGAGGTTGCTTTTCCCAATGGCTTCTTGGAATATTCAAAGATTTTTAAAACTCTTGGGAGAAAGCTCTGGCCTTGGTATTAGGAAGTGCCACTTCTAATTTGCTATTCTTGAGCAACATTCTTCCTCTCTCTGGGTCTCAATTTTCCTATCTGTCAAATCAATAAGGTTTGGCAATGGATTGGCCGTGAGGGGTGAGAGAAAATGAAGAATTGAGGATGACATTTAAGTTAGTGTTTGGGTGATTGGGAGAATGGCAGTATCCTTGGCAGTAAGAGGGAAGTTTGGAAAAGGAGATTTGAGGGAAAAGTCGTGAATTCGGTTTTGGACATGTTTAATTTAAGATGTCTACAGGCTGTCCACTTTGACATTTGGGGATGGCAGACTGGAAGTCAACAGAAAGATTAGTGCTTAATAAGTAGATGTCAAATTCTTCAGCATAGAGATAATTGAATCCATGAGAGCTAATGAGGTCCCTAAGTGAAAAAGTAAGCATAGAGGGGAAGAGAAAGCCATCATCATTGCCAGGAGTATTGCATTGACTTCCTATTTGGCCTCTCTACCTCAAGCATCTTCCAACTTCAAATCCCTGCTCTACATACCTGCCATCTTCCAAATAAAGATGTAGGTAATTTTGATTGGTACCTGTAATTATGAAGAAATGGGATTAGGATTGCCTAAGCTTGTCCCTTATTACAGCATCACAGAGAGAGGGTATTAATTGGCAGCCATCTTATACAGGGTAGTGCCCCTACCCAAAGTCTGTCATGAGGTCTTTCAAACTCCCTCTGTACCAGAGGTTGGTTGGTTGTTGAACTTTGTTCTTGAAGAGGACCAAAATGACTTCACTGTATTAGATTTGAGTTACAGTGTGTGCGACTTGTTGATCAGACCAATATGGGCTTGGAATGCTTTGCCACAGGCCAGGCACAAATAGTCTCTATGAACATTTAGGGTAGCTTTTCTTTTTTTGTGCTGAGGCAATTGGGGTTAAGTGACTTGCCCAGGGTCACACAACTAGGGAATGTTAAGTGTCTGAGACCAAATTTGAACTCAGGTCCTCCTGACTTGAGGACTGGTGCTCTATCCACTTCGATACCGAGCTGCCCCCGGGGTGGCTTCTGAGCTAATTTAATTCTGCTTTGCTCATAGAGCTCATCACCTTCTTTGATGTGAGGCAGTTCTGTGCCAAAATCTCCATGGCATACAATAAATTCTAAAGTTCTTAAGAGAGGAATGTCCTTTTAATGCTTTTTTGACCACCTTGTGAGCACTTGCCATGTGAGTTCTCCATAAAAAATCTTTTTGCTAAGGGTACATTAGACATTTGAACAATGTGGCCCATCCAGTGGAGTTGTGCTCTCTGCAGTTGAGTTGGAATACTTGGCAGTTTAGTTAAAAAAGGACCTGGCAGCTTATCCTGCTAGGTGATCTTCAGGATCTTCCCAAGACAAAATGAAAGTGGTTCTATTTCCTGGCACAGCACAGGTAGATGTCCAGGTATCACAGACATACAACAATGAGGTCAGCACAACAGCTCTGTAGGACCTTCAGTTTGGGAGTTTAATACCTCTCTCCCACTTTTCTTCTGAGCCTCCCAAACACTGAGCCACCTTTGGCAGTGTATTATCAATGTGGACATCCCATTGCACAATAATCCTCCCTTTCACACTAACTTAGTCAATGGTGCAGCCCCACAATTAGAGCTATATCCTCAACTACATCACACACAAACATCTTCAATGAACCCTCAACTACATCATCCCATCACTTGTCATTTGGGAGTTTTAGGAATCAATTCTTTGTACCAAGGGAGGATTGTAATCACAAGCAACACACAATCACTGTGAGGACACAGGAGAAAACCCACAAACTTCAGCCCTGAGAGACTTGAAACCCAGAGGTCAGGAAACCACGTGAAGCACTCCTGATCAAGAAGAGCACAAACCCCTCCCCTCTCTGCCAGAGGAGACCTAGAGCTAGACCCTTTTGTAAAGCCACAGCTTTGAATGTATGGCCCTCAGTATTAAGGCCCTCCACTGTGCCTCTGGTTTCATTAGCAATTACTTGCAAAAATTTGTTCATTTTATTCAGGAGCACCAGACCGAGACCTGCCCCATACTTAGTCAATAGTATGGAAAAGGTGTGTTTGGTCTCATTCACTAAAGGGGGAAATGTAGCAGAAGCCTGGTTGGTGGCACTCTCCCTTCACAAGTGTGTGTGAGGAGGTAGGGTTGGTGGGGGTCCAAGGCCAAAAGGCAATTTCCCTAACCCACACCTGTCTGCCCAATTTAAAGGAAGCCAATAATTCCCTTTTTTGTTACACAGGAAATAAAATCCTTTTGAGGCTCTCCTTAAAAAAAAAAAAAAAATCACTCCTGTGGACCAGTCCTCTCAACTTAAAGAAAAATTCCCAGAAAGCTCTTTTCCTCCTGAATAGTCACATTTCATTTCAAGGATAGGGTGCAATTACATCCCTTTTATCATCCCATTTCCTGTCCTTGTGTTCCATTTTGCTCATAACAACTGGTGGCCTGACAATATGTTGACATCTTGGGGGAAGGAGTAGTGAGGTTGAGAATTGTGAACAGTTAGTGATCTTTTTCTAATTAGAAGTGAATGAGGGTCAGTTGGTTATAGAAATCTATTACCCTATATGAAAGTGGGATAAAAGAATAGGGGGTGGTGGTGATAGAAGGGAGGGCAGATTGGGGGAAGTAAAAGAAGCAAAAACATTTGAGGACAGAGTAAAGGGAGAGAGTAGATTAAGTGGGGGGAAATAGGATGGAGGGGAAAACTACTATGAAAAATCTCTGATGAAGATGTTTATCAAATATATAAAGAACAGTCGAATTTTTCAGATTTTTTTTTTCCTGAGGCAATTGGGGTTAAGTGACTTGCCCAGGGTCACACAGCTAGGAAGTGTTAAGTGTCTGAGACCAAGTTTGAACTTAGGTCTTCTGACTTCAGGGCTAGTGCCCTGTACCACCTAGCTGCCCCCAAGTCAAAATTTTTAGAGCCATTCTTCAATTGATAAATGGTCAAAAGATATGAACAGGCAATTTTCCAGCAAAATAAAGCTATCAATGTGAAAAAATTCTTTTAATCAATATTGATTAAAGAAATGCACATTAAAACAACTAAGATCCCACTACACATCTATTGGCTAGACAGAAAAGAAAAATGACCGATGTTGAAGGGTATGTGGGAAATTTGAAATACTAATGCACTGTTGGTAAAGTTGTAAACTGATTCAACCCTTCTGTAGAGCAATTGGGAACTATGACTAAAGGACTAAAAGCCATGATGCATAAGCAATGTCACTACTAGGTCTGTATCCCAAAGAAATTTTTTTAAAAGGACATATATATGCAAAAATATTTATAACAGTTGTTTTAGGCAAAGAATTGGAAACTGAAACGATGATCATCAATTGGGGAATGGCTGAACAAGTTATTGTATGTGATGTTATTGGAATATTATTGTGTTATGAGAAAAATACCTGGAACAACTCATGAACTGATGCAAAGTGGAATGATAGAGCCAGGAAAACATTGTACACAGTAACAGCAATATTGCAAAATGGTCAATTATGAATGACAACATTCTCAGCAATACTGTGATTTAAGATAATTCCAAAGGACTTATGATGAAAAATGCTATTCACCCCCAGAGGAAAAAAATGATGAAGTCTGAATGCAAATCAAAGCACATTTTTTCTGTACTTGCTTTATTTTTCTTGTTTGTTCTGTCTCTTTTCTTTCACCACATGATTAACAGGAAATATGTTTTGCATCATTACACATGTATAACCTATGTCAAATTGCCTTCTCCATGTGGGGAATGAAGGAGAGAATTTGGAACTCAAAATTAAAAAAAAATCATAAAGATTGTTTTTACATGTAATTGGAGAAAAAGTTAAATATTAAATCATTTTTAAAAGTGAATGAGTGGAAGAACTCATTTTCCCCGTCCATAGCAGTATAATTTGATGTTGGATCTAAGTTTGCCTCATTGATAACAAAATAAAAATTATACAAGTCCTGAATCTCTGCCCTTGTACCCATTAGGGGCATTTCTTTCCCAAAGGACAAAGGGACATGTTCACATATCTAGTAGTTGGTCCAGTTAAAAGCATGGCTGACATGTTGGATCTGACACACATAAGTATTGTGTATAAAGCACAAACAAAAAATGCATGGTAGATAACAGGTAGGAGATAGGTCCTAATTATTGGGTTCATATAAACAAGTGGTCAGAATCCATTGATTGGTGTTGGGGTGCCTGTTCAGCCATACTTCTAGGGGCTGATTAGGGGTAACTTCCTCTGCTTGGCTAAAATCATCACAGCAGGCTTCATATGGGAGTGACCAGGTTGTCCACTCAACAACCTTGGTAGCAGTATGACTGGTCAGCAGGATCTGGAAAAGGCTCTGTCTAATGGCTCAATTGTTCTCTGCTCCCCAAAATATATCTGTGTTCAGTTATTTTTCAGTTGTGTCCAACTCCTCATGATCCCTTTTGAGGTTTTCTTGGCAAAGATAGTGGAGTGGTTCACATTTCCTTGTCCAGATAATTTTGCAGATGAGGAAACAGACAAATAGTGTTAAGTGACTTCTCAAGGTCACACAATAAGTGTCTGAGGCTGGATTTAGACTCAGGTTTTCCTGACTCTGGGTCTGGCCTTCTACTGAGCCTCCGTGATATTCCCCAAACATATTTGTAGCCTGTAGATTTTGGCAGTTCAATAAAGTCAATATGTAAATGTTCAAATGGTAGAACGATAAAGTCAATCTGTGGTTTTCAAATAGAGTTGCCCACTTTCTTTCCCTTTTTTGGCCCAGTTTTCTTTCTAGTTAAGCTAGAGACCACATAAGGAACCTCTGCATCAACACTGTGGGCAAACTACTACAGGCAAACTTGCAATACAAGGATCTTGGTTCCCATATTGTTATCAATCCAAGAGAAATGATAGGCAGCTTACAGAATAGGTATCTAATCTATCATACACACAGAGCTAAGAATAAAATTACAATAGGGTGAATAAAGTAACGTAATATAACTATAACATTAGGGGTATCAAGTCCTTTGGCAGTGTCCATGATGTTTAGGAGTCTGGTAAACACCTGTGTATCTCTTAAACAGCTGTGCATGGAGCAGGACAGATGTGTGGAAATATTTCCTCAATTATCCCCAGGTCACTTGTAGAAATTATCTAGGTAATGTTGCTACAGCCTGCTAGTGATAAACAGTTCAATTTAGTTAAAAAAAAAAAATGTAATCAAATTGGCCTTCCAGTAATTAGCTTGTGTAGTGAAAACCAGTTCAAATCTAGTGGATCTAATTTTAATAACAACAGAGCTATAAGAAAAACACCAAATAAGGAGCCCATAATTCACCTAAAACTGCAGAGAATTTCCGTTTTTACATGACACTTGATCTTTCTGTTTTCACCCAAACTCTTTATGTGATATGAACAATACCATGACATACTGAAGGAAGAATCTTAAAAAGGATTGATGAGAGTATGACTTGGAAAGTAAGCCCTTCTGTTCCTTCTTATTTTCAGTCTTCAAAATAAGGGAAAAGATTTAAAATTTTTTTTAACAATTATGAATGTAATTTTATGTATAAAACCTTCAACTCAATTTTTAGAACTTATTACTAAAACATATTCAAAACCTGAATATCCCATTAGAAACATTTGGAGGCCAATCATATGTGTGTATATATGTATATGTGTGTATGTACACATATACACACATAAGTACACAAATACACATACACATATCCTACTCAGATTTCAAAGGTCTAATCTGGTTGCTTTTGCAAAGTTTCCTTTTTTTTTTTTTTTTTTTAATTTTCTCCTCTCTTTTGAGAGTATGAATATTGTTCTCATATCATCCTGAAAGAAGAGATACTTCAAGGATTTAATCTTATTCTTGAATATATATTCATTTTTCTTTTCTTTTTTTATAATAGCTTTTTATTTTGCAAAATATAAACATGGTTTTCAACATTCATCTTGCAAAACCTTGTGTTCCAAATTTTTCTCCCTTTCCTTTCTCCCTATCCCTACTTAGCAAGTAATCCAATATAGGTTAAACATGTGCAATTCTTCTAAACATGTTTCTACATTTATTATGCTACACAAGAAAAATCAGATCAAAAGGAAAAAACAATGAGAAAGAAAAAAACAAGCAAGTAAACAACAAAAACAAAAGTGAAACTACTATGTTGTGATCCACATAATCCTCTCTCGGGATGCTGATGGCTCTCTCCATCACAGGTCTATTGGAATTAGCACGAATCACCTCTTTGTTGAAAAGAGCTAAATCCATCAGTGTTGATCATCACATAATCTTGTTGCTGTGTGTAATCTTCTCACTTCACTTAGCACCAGAGTAAGTCTCTCCAGGCCATTCTGAAATCAGACTGTTGATTGTTTCTTATAGAACAATAATATTTCATTATATTCATATACCATAACTTAATCAGTTCTTCCCCAACTGATGACATCCACTAAGTTTCCAGTTCCTTGCCACTACAAAAAGAGCTACTACAAGCATTTTTGCACATGTGGGTCCTTTTTCTCTTTTATATGATCTCTTTGGAATACAGACCCAGTAGAGACACTGCTGGATCAAAGAATATACACAGTTGGATAGCCCTTTGGGCATTTTGTTCTCCAGAATGTTTGGATGAGTTCACCACTCCACCAACAATATATTAGTGTCCTAGTTTTGAATTAGGTTTTAATAGATGGGCAGAAATTAGACTGAGGAATACATGAAAAGAGGATATTCTGAACATATAAACAAAGGTATAGAGAAGCCTGATCCAAAAAAGCAGTCTGGCTGTGGAGTCTATGTATCTATTATCTTGTTTTAATAAGTAGGCTCGAAGATGTAACTTCAACAAATAAATTAAAAAGTACAATGATTAATTTTCATAAGTGATGGTCAAATATTCTCAGAAAATTTACAAAATCTTTTTAGAAACACAATAATAACATATCCAATGTTATGTTTTTAAAACATGGAATTACCAGTCAGATGACATCAATTCAGTTGAATGCATTTTCAAATTACCTTATGTAGAAAATTATTCATTTTAATCACTTTTGGCATTCTATACTGATTGCATTCAAGACTAATATGGAGTAATTTTGATCCAATTATATCTTTAAGGAAACTTACTTTTTCAGTTTCTAAACATATTGCCATCATGACAAATAACAGGTGTCTTTTCCATTAATGCCTGATTTCCTCAAATGAGTCCATACTGCAAATATATATTTAGACTGGTCAGCAGTAGCTCCACCTTACAGGGACAAAAGGTGATAGGATGGGGTAGAGGTGACTGTGGGCGTGAGGATGGTGGTCCACATGGTAGCTTATTCTTTATGGGGGGCTCCTGTTGATGATCTGGAGGATATTCCCTCATATTTCCTGGCAAATTCTCTTAAAGCGTTCTCTCCCTTTTACAGTAAAACACCTTGGCCTCCTTTATTGTGACCATCAACATTTTTTGCTTCCTCAGACTTACTGGGTTTTTTTTTTTTTTTTAAGTTCTTTCTTCTCTGATTATTCCCTACAAAAGTGGTTCTTAAAGGTGCCATGGTCTTTGTTTTTGAGAAATGGGGATTGTTTGGACATGGTAATGAGGGGCAGCCTCATTTTGAAAAGTCTTGACCCACAGCACTGATAATCCATTTGCCTAGGATCTAGTTATTAAAGTTTAATTTTTAGCACATGAAATTGACAGTAATCAAAGATCTTTCTATTTCTCTGGTCAAAATGTTTCCCAATTACCTTAGTACTGAGTCTAATCCAAACTGAATTCTACCATTCAAGAAAACCTTAGATGAATGGGAAATTTCCTTTTATCTCAAGCTTTTAACAGCTCACTTCAGCAAGAGTTAGTAGGATGGTTCTACTGACCTATGAACTTATATAGATGGTATCTTCTTCTTGCTTTGTGGCAAGCTCTCTCTCTACTCACCATCTACTCACCACTTCCCTGTCCTTTCCATGCACTCATTGCTCGTTTTCTTCATGCCCAAATGAAAGAGAATCAGTTTTGGGTTTGAAACTGATTTCTCCTTATCTTTTCTGAGTTGGGGAGTTTAATTCTCTAGCCATTTTGTGGAAGACTATCAGGGGAATCCACTCCAATCTGTTGATTGGCTACTGCAGAGTCAGAAGGTGGGCTCATTTAGTGATAGCTCTGTGAAGGAGTGGCTCCTGCCTGGCTTGGCAAATTTTAAAAGAACCTTGTTTAATGAGGCAAACTCAAATCAAAGGATTTTATCTGGTACTCTGAGGCAACTAATTCAGTTGAATCACATTTCAAATGTGATTCTTTTTATAGATAAGAGTAAACATTTTCCATATAAAAGGAAAAGTATTTTTGATTGGTACAGATAATTGTGAGGCGATGGGATTGGTGCCCCCTCAGCTTGTCCCTTGTTAAAGCATCATAAAGACAAGGGGTTAGTGCACGTGTACAAGCCATTGTATACTGGTGGCCTGCCTTATCTAAAATCTAAATGTCATGAGATCACTCAGACTGACTCTGTACCAGTGATTGACTTTGCACACTTAACCTCTGTGTGTGTGTGTGTGTGTGTGTGTGTGTGTGTGTGTGTGTGTGTGTGTG
>JAJPUD010003472.1:56936-149009 GCA_023553655.1 Myrmecobius fasciatus
GAGAGAGAGAGAGAGAGAGAGAGAAGAAGAAGAAGAAGAAGAAGAAGAAGAAGAAGAAGAAGGAGGGAGGGAGGGAGAGGGAGAGAGAGACCCACAGAGAGACACAGAGAGACAAAGGGAGATGGACCCCTCTGGCATCTCACAGACTTCTCACAGAACCTCACGTACTTCTCAGAATAATATTTTTAAATGCTTAAAATAAAATACATATAAAGCAAAACAATTATATTGAGAAACAGTTATCAAAATATTAAAAATCGTGGACTCTAGCATAGTAACTCCTATCTTTGAGCCAAAGGATAAATTAAAGAATCTGAATTGTTAAAATGATGTATGTCTTATTAAGTTTCCTTGTAGTCTTGGTTCAAGTCTTTGACAGGATTTCACAGGCTCCTCAAAACTCCATCCTGGCAGAACTAGGCTTTACTACTCACAGTCAGCTCTGCTCTGTCCATATTTCTTCTCCCTTAACACGAAGGGGTGAGGTATCAGATGATTGAGGGAATAGATTTTCTCAGAATTGAAAGGAAACTCAGAGGTCATTAACCCCTCCACAAAATCTCTGACAAGAAGACATTCACCCTTTGCCTGAAGATCTGATATTTTTGTACCTACTTCTCTGAAGGGAAACAACCTATTCCACTTTCAAACGGCTCCAATTGTTTGGGTAATTGAATATTATCCACTGACTTCTTATGGAGTCAAGTTAAGTCAACAAGGATTTATTTAGCACTTGACTGTCCTAAGCATGGAAATACAAAGAAAGGCAAAAATAGTTCCTACCCTCAAGAAGATTAGTCTGATTGGGGAAAGGAGAGCAGAAATCTGCCTTCTCTGCAACTTTCTGCCTACTGTTCAGAAGTTTGTCCTCTGGGGCCAAGCAGAGTCAATTAAATTCTTCATCTCCATGGCCAGTCTGGAGATCTTTGAAGGCACTTTGTCATATTCCCACTGAATCTTCCTAAATTCAGACTAAATTTAATGAAGTTCCTTCAACTTATCTGTGCATGGCAATGCCTTTAGTCTCTGTATGGCATAGTTTTTTGTCATCCTCCTCATCTTGGTTGCCTTCTGAGCCTCCATATCTTCAATGTTCTTCCTAAAATGCAGTGTCCAGAGCCAGATACAGTACTTCAGAGAAGAAGGACCGTGTGAAGATGGATGTCTGACCAGGATAGGCAATACTGAAATCATCACCCATACCGTTCTGGATGCTAAACCTCTCAGTGCATACTAAGACTGCAATTAGTGTTTTGCGCTGCCAGGTCATGCTGTTAACTCACCTTGAACTTGTGGCTGACCAACCCTATGTCTTTTCCTCATGGACTATTGCCTAGTTGAACCAACTCGTTAAAAACAGTTTTCCAATGTTTGTCTTCCCTGATGCTCAGGATGATGAGTAGGATGATTCATTTGGCTGATAGGACTAGGTTCTCATGGAGGATTAATAGAAAGAATTGAGGATATTTAACTCTAGAAAGAGAAGACATAGAGAGAGAGGAACCAAACTTCTAAGGTTCCTTCCAGCTAAGACTATGACACTATCTGTGAGAGCTTTTAAGGATTTGAATAATTACCACATGAAATTGGTATTAGGCTTGCTATCTTTGGCTCCACAGGGCAGAAATAAGAGCAGTGGGTACAAAGCTGCAAGGAAGGCACATTTAAACTGAATATAAGGGAAAATGTCCTAATAATTAGAATTGCCTTAAAATGAGATAGAGTGCCTAAGGAAGTAGTGTACTTTCTCACCTGAGGATTTATAGTCTATAGATTGAGAACTCAAAGTGTCCTCAAAGGTCTTGCCCATTCCCCTCATTTTTTCCACTTGTATTAAAATTCCTATTCATCTAAGCATGTTATTAATCTGAAATTTTAATTTATTTTTTCTTCATAAATGTATAAATTTAACAAATATAGTCATATCTAAATAATGAACAAATATACTTCAAACATTTATATATTATCATAAACAAAACAAAAAAAACACAAATTTATGTTAATATATAACACAAACATACTTTAAATAATATGCACATACACATGTAATAGATATATACACTATACATATATATTATACATGCAATATTATATATGTGCATACACATATATCATATAACATGTATATACATATATAAGCATATATGTGGTACATATTATACATATATACAGAATACACATTTTATAGATATATAAATATACATTTGGATATTATCATTTGTTAGTACATAAATTTCTATTGATCCTTTTTGTTTTCATATTATAGACTGAATTGTTCTTATGACAAAAACCAAAACATTGGATACAGAAATTAGGTCCAACAATGCATACTACATTCTACCTAGTAGTCCTCTACCTCTCTGCCCTGAAGGCTAGTTAATGTTGAAGAATTTGTCAAGCTAGATTATCTAAATTCCTCTAGGAGAGTAATGAATTCCTCTCACTGATAATCCTTTGACTGGAGGTCAAAAATCTAGACGCCAAACTAGAAGATAAAAAGTTTAACTAGCATCAGTCATTGCCCAGTGTCTAGCAACTCTGCAGAACAGAAGGCACACACTTCTATAGGATTTTACATAGCTTTCTGGTGGGTGGAAAAAAGAATCCGCCAAGTGAAGCTGCTTAGCCACTTTCCTTATTTGGGAGCTTGAGTAATAGGGATAGGATGGCAGGTAATTTGGGGGAGGAGAGGGAGAATGTCTTAATTTTGGAATAATCTCAGTGTCCCTCAAGATCAGGTCTGTTCTGAGTAAGGGTGTTTGTTTATAGTTATTCACATCAGGACATCAGAATGTCTAAGAGAGAGATTTTCACTAAACTTACAGAACACAACTGTTGTTCACTTGCTCCTTACTTCCCCACTTTGATACTTGATTAGAAGTATCATCCAGTATGGACTACACAATGACTAGGTTCACAATGCAATAAGTCAACTTGTGCAGCAAAATAGGAAGCTTATTCTAACGAAGGTTTTGGTGATTTTAAAAAATGTGGAAAAGAAACCATAAAAAATCCACAATATCTAATTATACTGTCCAGCATCTAGCATCTTTTAGTGTCCCAACCTTTTTGTGAAGTTGTTTATTCAAATTATTTCAATATTTCTCATGCTAATTGCAGTAAAATAATTTTATTGATTGATGTTTGCCTGTTTAGAGGGACAAAAAAGCAGCTTAAGGTCCATTTAGACAACAGATTTTTTTCTTGTTCCATTTGGACTTAGCTTTCTACTTCATGAAGTCATCTGTTTCTGGTAAACATTTTCCTTTTGAAATTCTGAATCAAAAGGGGTCTGCCGGAGACCATATATTGTCAGCTTTGTCTGCTTATACTGGGATGAACTTTTCTATCTTTTTTCTAGGATAAATTAAGTATTTCTCCTAGAAGATCCATTTTCCAGATTCCAAGTCATGCAATAACACCAGTGAATATCCCTTATGTAATGCTGTTTAAATTTGTCAGGGATAATATTTTGTATGATTTGTCAAGTTCTGACAAAGCCTAATTACTTTGGCTTTCTGGTAATTAGTTCATGTGATGAAAGTCAATGCGAACTTTATGCAGTTAATCTTATCAGATCCGTAGGGGGAAAAAGCCATCAAACCAAGGTACCCAAAACTCATGTAGAATTTTTTTAGTTTTAGTGTTCACATATCATGCTCTTTCGAACTTGTCTAAATGATATGATTAATAACTGTCTATAGGTTAGACAAAGAGTTTTTGACCATAAAATGAGTCTTTCTTTCTCTTGATATTATCAGAAAAAGATCCCAAATAGAAAAAAGCACCATAATTTAAAATTTCTTTATAATTATTAAAACAATTTTTCATGTAATCAAAGTCTATATACTTGGACATTGATATGAAGAAGTATCTGTGGATATTTGAATCTACCTTAAGGAGGTTCAGAACTTTGCTTTAAATCTTTTGTGGTCACATTCTCTATTACTTACAGAACCAAATATAAAACCATTTTAGGACAATGACCTTCATTTCTCCTTTGTTACTTTTTTTCATTGGCATAACAGCTGAGATTCTAAGACTACTAATATGATTACAACTATCACGACTTCTTAAGTACAATCAATCATCTCTTCCACATCAAGACTTTCCCCATTGTGGTTTTGATATATTGTTGTTTGGTATAAATAATTAAATGAGAATTTGGGGAGAGTTTTACACCACAGACAACACATAAAGGCCAGAAGATGACACAAAAAATTTGAAAACTCAGAAACACATAAAATACATGTAGAGTATTATATAATATCAACCCAAATTTTATAATAAGTTTCTATAAACACCTCACAAAAAAAAAAAGAAATTCAGACTTCCTCCCTGGTTATGAAGGGAGATTCAAAACATTTTATGTGGATTTTCCAGATGGGAAGTGGGGGGAGGGAGTGGGAGGATGCCACATCACTAACATTGCTCACGGGGAAAAGATAACTATATTCTTTTACATATTGGAAAATATTTGGAAGACAAACCCATATATCTTAGTACTCAACTGGAAATAGTTTAATTTTGTCTTTTTCAAAGGAAGGGTTAAAGAATTAGAGCTTTTGTGTCTTCAGTACTTTTTCCCTTTGTAGATATATTTTATTCTCATATCATAGGAAATAAAAAGAATGTGAAACTGTAAGGACATAATCTAGTACATGAGTATAACTATCAAACGAGTGTTCAAGGAAATGGCAAATCTAAGAACTGATTTATCCTAGATGTCTAGGTTAAGAGGTTAAGCCAAATAATAGCCATAAATTCAGAATAGTATGAATAGAAACGATAGGGTCCTTTATACCTGCTTCCCATTGTAATAGGCTTAATGATTCTGGGTCATTGGAGTAGCAAGATTATAAAACATTTGTAGTTTTCTTGTAATGGACAGACACATTTGCCATGAAATTAGGGAAGAGGTTTTTAATTTTTTTTTTTTTAACTTTGTCTGTTTGACTTCAGGCATTGACTATATGCCTTTGGAACAACCAGCCTCATGACCTACATAGAGGGGGTATTTCCTGTTCAGAAGGAAAATAGCACAATTAGGAAATTGAGTCAAGATGGTCCTGCCATTAACTTTGAAAAGTTGTCTTATCCTTCCCAGTCATTGCCATCTACCTGTAGTATTTTTACATGACATTTCTTTTGAGCAGCTCTTGGCATTTTCTCTTGAATGGTAGATAACCTCAAACAATTTAATAATTCGAAAGGTCATATTTGGATTCGAATTCAGAGCAAGTCAAATGACAAACCTAAAATATTCCATTTCACTTAGCAAGTTTCACTACTTATGGCTTAAGAACAATCATTTCCTGAATTAACAGTAAAGTCAGTAAGTTCATAATGACTAACAATTTTATTATTGTGTACTTTTTCAAGTTCTTTCCAAAGCTTTCAGTTTTGCAATTTAAAACACCCTGATGAAAAAAAAAATCAGTCATTGAAAATGAATAAAATAATAACATTCTGAAGTTTTACACATAAACTAAATCTATGAGTTTACTGAAAATTCAAAGAAACTGGCTTTATTTGTTCTGAAAACTTAGTGAACTGCACACTATTTGTCTTGAAAACTTAATGATCTGCATACCAACTCCTAGGACAAAAAGAGAAATGTTGTGTTTTTGGGCTGAGGCAATTGAGTTTAAGTGACTTGCCCAGGGTCACACAGCTAGGGAATGTTAAGTGTCTGAGCCAGATTTGAACTCAGGTCCTCCTGACTTCAGGGCTGGTGCTCTATCCACTGTGCCACCTAGCTGCCCCTGTGTTGTTGTTTTTTTAAACTTTGATCTGGTGATCCAAAGTTGACTCAGACATAATGCTGATATATACCAATTAATTGAATTACTATTTTATCCAATAAGTTTCTATAGATTTCTTAAGAATCAATTATGATACAATTCACAATGTAAATCATTTTTATACCTTATAAGCAACCTTAATCCATCCCCCTTAGGCTGTGTGAATGTTTGTCAGAGGGAGGGGATTTTAGTTTTTCCATAAACCAAATTAAAACTCTTAAAATTATCTCTAGTTTCATGGTAGAATTTACAAAACTCATTTAAATGGCACTCCTAGTAGCTTCTTTCATAGGGCTGAGAAGGTTTATGATCTTAATAGAGTGCAAAAATTTAAAAGGTTTGACAAAGTCTCACAAAGCTTCTTAATGACAATGAAATATTTCAAGGTATTAAGTTAACTTTGACAACCCAGAGAATATCCACTTTAAATACTAAAGACAGCCTTTAACCAGAAGGGCACAGTGCCTCAAGTTATAAATGATAACATTGAGACAAAAAGAAAAAAAAATCAAACAACCTCCTAAAGATACATTTGTAAAAGTATCATACTCTAGATATCATTTCATAATGCAACAGTACTTCTATATAAAGATATCACAAAAACTAATGGAAGAAATGCATAAACACAATACTAACATAATTTTTTATCACAAATTATGGATTTGGAACATGGAACACAAAATAAAACTTATTGCTGGTCAAATAACATTAATTCAGTTGAACGCGTCTCCAGAGAAGCTACATAAATCATTTAATTCATCTATCAATTTTTGGCATTCCCTACTAGTTGCATTTAGAGACAAGAAGGGGAAAATAAGGAGATGAGTATTTATGAAGCCTACTATTTATATGACTTACTATATGCCAGGAATTGTTTGGCACAATTCTCCTGTCCCCCAACTTTTTTAAAAATGTTATTTCATGTAATTCTCATAACAATCTTGAGAGATAGGGTTGCTATTATCCCCATTTTCCAGTTGGGGGAAAATATAGAGAGTTTTTGTTCTTATAATTACAAAAATGACAGCAGCAGTTACTCTTCAGGCACAGATCTACCATAACACACTTCATTATTTCTTCTCTGGGATTATCAATGATTTTCCACTGGTCAGATTTCAGCTTCATTTTAATGATCTTTTATTTACATTGTTAGAGTCACTGTGTTTATTGTTCTGTTGATTCAGTTTATTTTTCTATCAGTTCATAGAGGCTATCCATCTTTCTTTGAATTAATAGTAGCTAGTAAGATTTGCCAAGTGTTTTACAAATATCTTGTTGGTACCACTAAACACCTTTCAGATTGGCTAAGATGACAGGAAAAGATAATGGTGAATGTTGGAGGGGATGCAAGAAAACTAGGATACTGATACATTGTTGGTGGAGTTGTGAACTGATCCAACCATTCTGCAGAGCAATATGGAACTATGCCCAAAGGGTTATAAAACTGTGCATACCCTTTGATCCAGCACTGTCTCTACTGGATCTTTTCCCCAAAGAGATCATAAAGGAGTGTGCAAAAATGTTTGTGGCAGCCCTTTTTTAGTGGCAAAGAATTGGAAACTGAGTGGATGCCCATTAGTTGGAGAATGGCTGAATAAGTTATGGGATATAAATGCTATGGAATATTATTGTGCTATAAGAAATGACCAGCAGAATGATTTCAGAGAGGCCTGGACTTACATGAACTGATGCTGAGTGAAGCGAGTAGAACCAGGAGAATATTGTACACAGCAACAAGATTGTGTGATGATCAACTGTGATGGACTTGGCTCTCTTCACAATGAGCTGATTCGGGCCAGTTCCAATGGTCCTGTGATGGAGAGAGCCATTTGCACCCAGAGAGTGGACTATGGGGACTGAGTATGTATCACAACATAGTATTTTCACTTTTTTTGTTGTTGCTGTTTGCTTGTATTTTGTTTTCTTTATCTTTCCCCGCCTTTTTTGATCTGATTTTTCTTTTGCAACATGATATTTGTGGAAATACGTATAGAAGAATTGCACCTGTTTGATATATATTGGATTACTTGCCATCTGGGGGAGGTGGTGGGGAAAAGGAAGGGAGAAAAAAATTGAAACACAAGGTTTTGTAAGGGTAAATGTTGAAAACTATGCATATGTTTTGAAAATAAAAAAAATTTACCAAAATAATAAATACTAAATAATACTTTAATATTAAATATTTAAAAAGTTATTTCAGTCCCTTTCTTTCTGGACAATCCATCTCCTTTCTTCCTTATTTTAGAGATGAGGATGCTGAGCCAGATAGGCTGACTTGCTTAAGGTCATCCAGTTAGTTAGTTAGTGACAGGTGCCACACGGAGTGTCCTCACATTATAGGACCACATTCTTCCACTTCTTCAAGCAAGAGGTAGCTGGCCATTCCTCATGGATGGGTCAGTCTAAATAGCCTCCAATGTAACTTGGAGATTTCTGTGACTCTGAAACAAAAGCAGGGTCAGTCTGGCCAGGACCACTGAGGGGCAACCTGAGTCAGGTCTGGCTGACTGGGGCCAGTAAGATGTGGGATAACCTGATCTAAACAGGCCAGATGAAACCTGGGACAGTTATCTGAAGTCATTAATTTGCTAAGTCAGCAGGGAGGGTTTATAGAAACAGATTCTCAAGTCTCTTATCCCCAAAGCTCAGGGCTTTTATCTCACACACTCTGAGCTATCCCACTAGGAGCAGAAGCTTTGGTCTTACAAGTTCAGGGTCAGTTATTCAGTTCAATTCAACAAATATTAAGCATGACAAGTGATCTCCTGGAAAATAACAGTTATTACATTTAGCTAAGATACAATTCTCTTGAGTGAAAGCTCCTTGTGAATAGAGATTGATTTGTTGAAGTTGTAACCACAGAACCTTGCACAGTACCTGGAATATAGTAGGTACTTAATAAATGCTTTTTGATTGATTGATTAAGACTGGTTGACATAAGGGTGGATGGAATGTATACAAGTTTCCTGTAGCCTAATCACCTTGGGAAGATCTTGGTGACAGAAAAACTGGGAGTGCCTGTATTGTCCTGGAACCCTGCCCAGAATGTCTGCCTTCTCAGTGGCTTTCACCTGTTCATACCTATTCAGGTGGTGGCCCCCCTCATAGACTCATCTTCTCAGTCTTGTTTCTCTTAGGCTGTCTGATGCCTCCAGAGAAGGCTCCAGTGACAGACTGATTTCTATATTTGAAGTCAGCATGGTATGGTTTGTTGGTTCTCAAACTTTTTGATCTCATATTCCCTTTATATTCTTAAAAATTGCTGGGAACTCTAAAGAGCTTTTTTATGGGCTACATATATCTATATTTGCTATATTAGATAGAGATATTTATCTATCTATCTATATATCTATATAATAATACAGTATTAGATATAGATCTCTATATTTACAGTATTAGATATGGCTATCTATCTATACATATTATATTAGAAGTTAAAACATGAAAAGAAAAACATGACATTGTGAGTCCTCTGAAAATATCTTGTTGATCCTCAGAGGTGCCTGGACCACACTTTGAGAGCATTTGGCAGTGACTAGAGAGTGAGCTCTGTAGTTAGCAGGACCTCATTTCATTTCCACCTTCACAGACAAACAGGTTGTATGGCCCAAAGCAGGTCACCTCTCAGTGCTGTTCTGCAGATCTCAGTCTGCATTGATAGAGGCAAGTCACATACTAGAAGTTCCTTATTTCAAAGAAATCACATGTGCAGACAAATAAATGAATTGATGTCACTTCCCAACGGATGCTTCTTCCCCAATCTGGTTGCTTGCCTCCCCTTCCTTGCCCAAGACTTCTCCCTAGAAACTTTTAAAAACTGTGTCTTGGCTACATTTTTATGCAGAGAGCTGATTGTTAAACATTTACCAGGACACTTCCAGGGTTCTTTCCCTAACACCCTGCGACCTCTCCCAGCGCCCAAACCCCGAGATTCTAGGATTCTACGGTGATGGTGGTGAGCTAAAAACTTGGGCTGTTAGGCATCTAGTGTCCACCAGAGGCCGCCAAATCATAGGACATGAAACCTCAATTTCTAGGCTTCAGAACGGAAGGATCCCTGCCATCATTACACAGGAGATGCCATTTGAGCATCTTGGTGAAGTAGTTTGCCTGAAGACACACAGGTAGTAGGTAGCAGGGATAGATTTGGGGCTCATTCTCCCAATTCTAGATCCAGGGCTTTTGACTCTATGAGGCTGGGAGACAACTTCTAGGAGCTATTTAATGCATCCTTATAGTTTATGCTTCCTGGCAGGACTATGGTATCATTCTCTAAAGATACTCTAAAGAGGAAGGTGCCCCCAGCCATCTGGGCCAGCCTTTACTCAGGAAGCCTAAGCAGACTTCTATTCCTCACCCCCCCCATCCTTGTTCCACCAATATTTCTCTCTTTCCCCCAGTCCCAATCTTTTCCTGTATGAGTTGAGAAGTATTTCAGGCTCCCAGCAGTTGTCTCCTCCTGGTGTTTCCATGACATATCCATGCTCAGAGTCATCTCTGAACCCCAGTTCTCTCTGTTTGTTTGGACCCTTCTCCAGATAGGAGGGTACAGTCTCTGCCAGAGAAGGGAAGAGGATTACCATCTCTGGTAAGCCTGGGTAGAATCAATAGCCTAGAACCATACATAATTCCACAACTAGGGAGACCCTAGAAAGTAGAACATAGCTGAGTTATAACTAGGTTTGTTTGTTTTCAGATAGGGCAGCACATAAAGGATAGAGAGGAAGCAGATTATGTTCCCAGGGAGTTTGGCAGAGGACCAGGAGGTTCCTGCCTCCTGTGCCATCCAGATGTGGGTACTGCGGGACAAAGCCCCATTCAGACTCACCGCGATCTGGATATGGTTCCAAAATAAAGAAGGGGGCAGAGAGAAGGGATGTTAGAACATAGACTGTCAGAGCTAGTAATTCTGTTTGAAACCATCTAGAGTCCAATCTCTTCACATTACTTTTTGGCAGAAACCTGAGTTCCAGGATGAGAGTCAACTTGTTTTAAGGACATAGGAGAATTAATGGCAGAGCTGGGATGAAAGCCCAGTTTTTCTCACTATATTTTCCATCATAATAGACCAGCAGAATGCAAACTCTCTGCAGGCAGTAGATATTTTTTGCCTTGGATCCCTAGTCATTGGGGTACATTTTCCGTTATTGTAAGAGATAAGCCCATTACCAAGAACTCCTCTGACTTGCTGGTGAATCCAGGAAAGATTTTATTTTACTATTTTGCTAGTGTCTAAAATAGCAGACATGCCCTTGAAGTGCAAAAGTGCAGTCTTTTATTCCCTAGCTGGAAATGCAAGCCCCTTCAATGTTACCCCCATTGGCTGGATACTACAGAGTTTACAGCTTTTCTGAAGTGCGTCCCCACCCCCGATTGCATCTCCCATGGGCATTCACCTTCTTTGGTCATAGTTCTCCTCTCTCCTCATTATATTGCCAGTCCCTCCCCTAATTACAACTCTCATTTCCTACATTTCTGTGACAACAACTCTTATTTTCTTTTACCCTTATTTGGGTGTATATACACACCTTCTGCATCTACCAATAGGTAGCTTGCCCCTATAAGTTTCATTTACTTTGTGCCATGTCAGCCTAAATGCTAGATCTCCTTTCTTAGGTTTCAGTTTCATTTCTCTAAATTAAGTTTCTCTGATTTTTTTTTTACATAACTGTGAAAATTAAACCCTCATCCAGTTCTCACAATCATGTAGCAGGTGCTTAATAAAGGTGATTGATTGATTGTCCTTCTCATCAAAATGGGGGGTCAAGATGTGTGAAAGGAATCATTTTAGGTAGGAAGGGAAGAGAGCTCACAAGTGAAATTATGTCCACCCTTCCTCTTTCTGATGTTCCTTTACACTTGGTAGAAACTATGAAAAGAAAAGAAATAAGCACTTATCAACCACCTACGATGTGGCAGAATGGACAGTGTACCAGGCCTGGAGTCACAAAAACCTGAATTCAAATTCTGCCTCAGAGTGTCACTAGCTGTGTGATCCTGGATAAGTCACTTAATCTAGTTTGCCTCAGTTTCCTCATCTGTAAAATGAACTGGAGAGGAATTGGCAAACCACCCTGCTATCTTTGCTAAGAAAACTCCAAATGGGATCATGAAAGAGATTAAACAACAAAAAAGGAAGACTTAGAACCAGGCCTAAGGCTCCTTCCTACCCAGAGGTATCTCTTGTCTATTTCAGACTTTCTCATAATAATAGCTGATTTCATTATTATCCATTACCTCTAATGTTAAATAAACATTCCCAACTCTTCTCCATTCTACCTTTCCAGTCTTATTATCTGTTATTCTTTTGGACACACTTTGTGACCTGGCCAAACTAGTCAGTTATGTTGTTGCTCACACCCCAAACTCTATGGGCTGCTTTGGCAGGGGCCCCGAGAGCCCTTTTCTCTGATTCAGGTTCTTAGAAGCCCTTATTGGAAACTCAAGTCAGCATGGTCTCTACCTAAAACCAAAATTCCTTAATCCATTCTGAAATTGTTTTTCCAAATCTCTCCGGACTTTGTTTTCCCAAATTTATTTTGTTTTTCCAAACTTTGTTTTTCTCGAAATTTCCCCTGACTTTGTTTTCCTAAACTTTGTTTTCGTCTTTCAGTTATCTCTCCCTACTCCTCCTTGATCTTATCCTTCAAGCAAAGCATCTCACCAACTGGTTGTCAAAACAACTCTCCTGGTTTTTTCCCCCTCCTTTTGTCTATAAAAATTGCCCCTTCCCAAAGAATGGCACAAAATCATCCTTGGATTTTGTCAGAGGCTTTACTCCTTAATAATAAAGGTACCTTTTGGCAGGGAGAATGCCTCATTGCGATTCTTCACAATCTTTGTCCCTTATCTTTGCTCTCCTGAATCTCATCACATGACTAAATTACCCCCATTTCTTTTGATGTTCAACTCATGCCCTACTAAGGGATGTCTTTCCTGACATCTCCCTTCTAGTCTCTCCTACATACAAATTACCTTGTATCTGTATGCAAGGGATACAAATTACCTTGTTTTTATCTTGTATATACTTTTACATGCCCATGTTTCCTCAAGTTGACTATAAACTCCCCAAGGTCATTTGTGTCCTTGTCTCTCCAGTCCCCTCAGTACCATGCTTGGACATAAAAAGGGTTTAAGGAATGAATGTTAGCTGATTGATCTTTGCTGCTGTTCAAAGCACTTTCATCACAACCACCCTCCCCAGTAGGTAAAGTGCAAGTATTAGTCTTAGAATCTCCATTTTACAGACAAACAAACTGAGGTTTAGGGAGAACTGATATGCTGAGGGCCACCTGCAATTAAATATTAGAACCAGAATTCCAAATTCTCCTCACTCCAAATGCCGGGCTCTTTTTCATGCACCGCCACATGGGCTTTTCTTCGAGAGGATCAGGACGAGAGTTGGGGGTCTGATATATCCCCCCTCCTTCTCCCCATGCTCTGTGTCCCTGTAAGTGGAATAAGGGGGAAAAGATAGGAGGAGGGGAAAGAGGAACCAGCTTCCACCCTATAGTTTTGAGAGCCTGGACTTGGAGGCTGGGCCCAAATCCCTGGGGCCTCATTGCTTCTCATTAGCCTCCAGGGCACCGGCTGAAGCTGATTGTCAGGGACACCAGGAAGCTCAGTGCCCTGAGCTGAGCTGCAGGCAAAGGAGACAGGTGCAGCAGCGGGCTCTGCTCCCTCCCCCAAGCTTAACCCTTTGACGTTGCCATGGCTATTGCCATGGTGACATCTCCCTGTCTCCCTCGGGGCCAGGCAGAGAGGTGGGGAAAATGGGTCCCATGCAAATCAAGGGGAGCCTTTCTTTCTCCTTGATTTCCCTTTCCTCCAACTCTTAGCCCACCAGGAACAGGCTGGATTGTCTCCCCAAGATCAATTATGCATCAGTCAGTCATTGTGCCCCTTGAGTATTGTCTGGGGGGATAAGTCCTTGTCCTGCACACTGTAGCAGGGGACACTTACTTGTTGTTTGTGTAATGCTGACAACTCACTCGTCTCTTGTGATCCTTTCTTTCTTTTGTACAAGAGGGACATAATTTGGACTCTCTCTGCGGGTGTGTGAGCTGGTTCAGTAAGAAATGACTTCATAATCTCTTTTTTGAGGGGGTTTACTTGGCAAAGATCCTGCAGTGATTTGCTGTTTCCTTTCTCCAAATCATTTTACAGATGAGGGAAACAGGTTAGGTGACTTGCCTAGAAGCACACAGCTAGGAAGAGGCTGCATTTGAACGCAGGTCCTCCGACTCCAAACCCACTTACCCCAAGTTTCCCTCAATCTCTGCTCTTTGTTGCTTTTCATCTTGCTCTCTCTCATCTTTGGCAGGGTTCTCAGGTGCTCTCCTTTTTGGAATCATCTGTCTTTCCAGTCCTGTCCGGTCCACAGCTCGTGGGATTCTTCCCTACTTCTTACCCTTCCTGTAATTATTGACATAGTTAAGCCCTAGCTTCAGGTCCTCTTGAGGAGACTGATCAGGCTTCTGGGATTGGAACAGAGTCTAAGCAGGAGTGACTCCAAGCTTTCCCATCATATGCTTACCTTTCCCTTTCCCTTTTTCCATCCCCGTGAGGTTAGAATTAAAGCACAGGCCATTTTTAAAATTGTCCCCCCCTTCTCCCAGGCCATTATCACCTCTTCCCACAACCATTCTGATTGATCCCTAGATGATCTTTCCATGTCTAATTTGTCCACTCTCCAATCTGTCCTCCACACCGTTGCCTGAGTAAAGCCTAATGCATCACTCTGAGGACGTCTACTTGCAGACTCAGAAACCTCATTGCCTGTTGAATGAAGTACAATGCTTGCTATGGGCCAGGCACATAAGTGACTCTTTATAAATCTCATTTGATGCTCACAACAACCCTGGAAGTAGGCCTTACTTACTATCCTCATTTTACAGTTGGGAAAACTGAGGCAAATAGATTGAGTGACTTGCCTAAAACCACAAAGTCAGTAAGTATCTGAGGTCAGATTTGTGTGCAGGTTTTCCTGACACTAGACCTGGCATTCATTCTAATCATTGCACCCCCAGATGCCCCGGGGGTAGGGAGGGAGGAGGATCTTAGATTAGGAATCAGAGAACTTGAATTTGAATTCTTGCCCTCCTGACAAGTACTTTAAAAATCAACTAATACAACTCCCCTCCCTCAATTTTACAGATGAGGAAACTGAGGCCCAGAGAAGTAAGGGACTTGCTAAGTAAGAGGCTAATGATCACAGGGCAGACAAGTAAGTCTAACTGAGCATAAGGATAAGGAGGCCGGGGTAGAATGAGAGAGCTGAGTTAACCTCTGAAGGCCCTTTCTAGCTCTGAATGTCTGCGTATATGGGAGACTGTCAGGGTACATAAGTGTGAGATTGAATGTGTGATGTTGGACAAATCACCTGCAATCCCCCCACGTCCTAATCTACAAAATGAGGGATGGAATCAGTAGGTTTTTCCTCCAGCTCTAAATATCCCTAAACATCTAAATATTTCAGCTTTGTATTTCTTCTAGCTATTAAATCTATGATTCTCCCTCCCCCCCCAACCCCAATCCACTCATAGGGCCCCCCTAGTCCTTGATTGAGAGGAGGACAGAGTGGATAGGGGAAGCCACATGGGATCTAGTGACCACTCCCCCTTGTCGTGTGACCACTTGGGTCCCTAGGCTCCCCCTCTTTGTGGGGGCCCCTGCTTTCCCAGGAGCCTTCCCAGTTTCCTCTCCACTCCAGATCAGGGGGAGTTAGCAAGCTGGCGTAGGCGTACATCCCCATTAGCTCGGTTCAGTGGCCAGTGCTGAGAATTGATATGCCTTTGGCTGAGCATAGACGGGTGGCCTAATAGGGATGGATGGGGCCAGGAGGTATCCGTGAGGACTTACATACCCAGAGAAACACACCCAAGGAAAGACACAGCCAGAGACAGAGGGGACGAGAGCTCCATAAGATCCTGCCATTGAGGCGTGGGAATTATTGTTATTAATAGATCACAGAATTCTATTAATGGAATAGAGGGTGCTCAATTTCTCTTCCTCTTCCCCACTGAAGGATTGAGGCGAGGCCCTGGTCTCGGCCTGGGCAGTGTGTCCTAGAGAATGACACCCTCTGTTTCTTTTGCTCTTAATATGCTATAAAATTGTTTTCTGACTCTCTACAACTCTGAGTGAGAACACAGAGTCACAGGATCTCAGAGTTAAGAGGGATCTCCAGGACTATCCAATAATAACTATTTTTATTATCTCCATTTTACAGATGAAAAAACCTGAATAAGCCTCGCTTGGCAAGGTTCGAATTATTATACCTACTGTTAACTCCCATTTCTATAACACTCCAAGATTTGCAAAGCATAGCCTTGAAACTCTGGGAAGCAGAGATTTCAATCATTCCATTTTACAGATCAGACCACTGAGGCTAAGCAAAAGTCAGAGGTCATGTGGAGAATTGGAAATAGGACTGGTCAAATCTTGGGTCTGCTATTTATTACATACATGAACTTAGGAAAGGATTTCATCTCATTGGGCTTCAGTTTATTCATCTTTAAGATAAGGGGTGCCTCATCAGTGACTCTTTGGCTGAGTACGGAAGGAAGTCTAATCCAGATGATTAGGGGCAAGAAGGATTGCACTGGATGATTTCTAAAGACTCTCTATTTCATCAATAGAACCCTATGATCTACTAATAATAATAATTCCCATTTCTATGGCATTTTAAGATTTCAAGAAGACTTTTTTGATAAGAATTTTTGATAAGTATTAATATCTCTATCTAACAATGAACAAAACTGAATAACAAACCCATATCTAATGGCAAGGACGAGGATTAGAACTCAGGTCTCCTGATTCCATGTTCAACACTCTCAACACTTCCATCCCATCAAATCCCTCAATAAGACCCCCTTTCAATAAGGCTATCGATTCTTTTCATATGTAATGCTGGCTGGAGGAATGCTAGCCCTGCACTCACAGACCTTCTTGTCTAGTTATGAAGAGGAGGATTGTGGGGTCCTTAGCTACTTACTAGCTCCACAAGCTTGGGTTAGTCACTTAACCTCTGCTACTACCCTATTTGTTCTTGTTTCTTCAATCATTTCAGTTGGGTCCCACTCTTTATGATCCCATTTTGGAGTTTTCTTGGCAAAGCTATTGGATGGGTTTGCCATTTCCTTCCCCAGCTCATTTTATAGGTGAGGAAACTGAGGCAAACAGGGTTAAGTGACTTGCCCAGGATCACACAGTTAAGAAGTATCCGAGGCTGGATTTTATCTCAGGACAATGAGTCCTCCTGACTCCAAGCCAAATTCCCTATCCATTGTGCCTCCTAGCTGCCCCAAGTTGTTGCCTGGATGACCACTAAAGTCTTTCCATCTCTAAATCAGTGATCTTACGATAGAGCACTGGAAGGGGCCTTAAAGGTTACCTAGCTCAGCCTTTTCATTGTACGTCTCAGGAACCTGAAGCCCAGGGAATATAAATAACTTGTCCAGGACAACATAGCCAGTCTATGAGGCAGAATTTGGACCCAGTTCTTGCTGACTCCACAATGCCTTGTAAGGAAGGGATTCTGGCAGAAATGGGCACGTACCATGTAAGGCAATTTGCTTGGCTGTGTAATGTTCTGTTTCTATATCTCCTGTTCAGGAAAAGGGAGCCCTGGCTGGAGATAAGCCAGGAGAGAGCACAGCTAGATGGCAGGGGAAAGAGTACTGGGATGAGATATGACCTCCCAAATTCCATCCCTCACTGAGAGCAAAATGACCAAGAACAAGATGAACCTGCTTCTCACCCTCTGTCCTGCTCCTTTTTAAAGGACTGGCTTTGGGATCTCATGGGCCCTCCTTAATAATAATAATAATAACTATCATTTCTATACCACTTTAACTTTTCAAGAGACTTTCTTTACAACAGTCCCTAAAAGTGTTGTCCTGCAGTCAGGAAGTTCAGGACTTCAAACTGGACCTTGAACACTAACTGTGTGATACTGGACAAATCATTTAACCAGTTTTCCTCAGTTTCTCCAGATATAAAATAGGGATAATAAATAGCAAATACCTCCCAGAGCTGTTGTGAAGATCAATGAGATAATCAATGAGTACTTTGTACAATGCCTGGCACATAGTAGGTAAGTAATAAATCCTTTCTTCTGTTCCCCCTTCCTCCCTTCCCTTCCTCCCTCTCTTTCTTTTTCTTCCTTTCTTTCTTTTCTTTATCCCTCACTCCTTCCTCTCTTCTTCCTTCCTTCCTTCCTTCCTTCCTTCCTTCCTTCCTTCCTTCCTTCCTTCCTTCCTTCCTTCCTTCCTTTCTGTTATAGAATAATAGAATTCTCTGAATTCTAGTGAGCTACATGGAGCCTCAACTGCACAGGCCAAGCCTTGGACAGTAGAAAAAACTTTGGAGTGAGAGTCAAGAGACTAGGTTCTAGTCCTGGTTTTGCCATTTACTCTATGATTCTAGGATTTTGAGACATCTTTATCCTAGTAGGCACTAGGCCAAATTTTTAGAGGATTTCCTTTGCTTGCCCTTTCCAAAGATTGGTTGGTGATGACGAGGGGGCTCTTGGATTGAGCCTTCATTGACATCTGAACCTTTTATTATCAGGCCCTCTTCCTTCTAATCTATCCTTCTAACTACAAACAAAATCCTCCTCCTTTTGCTTAAATCTGAGAGCCCTCTGTTCAAAGCCTTTAGGGACAGTCTCTTTACTCTTAAGTTAAGTGACAATTTCTCAGCCTGTCATTCAAGACCCCCATTCTACTCTACATCTATAGCCTTATCACATATTAGTCCCCTCTATTCTCTTTATACTCCAAATAATGATGATAATACTAAACCTGGACTAATTTCTGCCCCGGGACATGCTCTGTGCCTAATTGCCTCTGTGCCTTTCTTCACATTTTCTTTTCTTCCTGGAACATCCACAAGCCTCCCTCACCCTTACCCCCACCTCCAACCTTTGCCTCCTTCCTCCCAATGCCACATCCTTCAAAAAATCTTTGGTGACCCCTCCTCTTGTCATCAATGACCCTCAGACCTCACACAGCATTTTGTTCCTTTCTAATGCCCTTATCATGGATTACTGGGTATTAGGATTTTCTGTATTTATTTCCTATCCCCCTATTCTTCTGTGAGCTCCATGAGGACAGAGACTGTGGCTTATTTAAAGTTTCTATCTCTCCCCAGCACCTTGCACTGAGCCCTGCACACAATAGGCAGTTAATAAATGTGTCCTAAATTTAATTAAAATGAACATAGAATGTCAGAGCTGGAAAAGACCTTGGAACATAGAACACAGAATATTAGTGCTAAAAGGATCTTTAGAACAATGCACATAGATTGTTAGTGCTGAAAGGAGCCCCAGAACAAAGAGCATGGGTGGTTAGGATTGAAAGGAGCCTTGAAACAAAAAACATAGACCATTGTAGCCAGATGGGAACTTGGCGACCATTTGGCACAACCCCTTCATTTTACAAAAGAGGAAACTGAGGTCTAAGCAATTCTCAAGGTCATCCAGCTAAATAGTGGCCACATGGAATGAAGCATTAAAGGTAAGGTGGGGCCAAGTAGGCAGACAATGGCACAGGGGCAGAGGGGGAGGAGGTGAGGGGACAGGAGTACCCTGCAGGGTGGGTCAGTGTACTGGCCACAGCAGACTCCCCAAGGTTACCTTGTCTGGCGTCAGGGCTGGCTTGGGCTGCTGCTTGGGGATGACAGTGGCAATCCAGCAGCCTCTCTGAGTTTTATTATCATTCAAATGAGGACGTGGAGAGGTATTTCATTTGATTGGTAGAATAATAGGAGCCATTTATCTACCTTCTCTCAACCTTTCATATCTGTTTCACTATTTTATGGGATCGCATACATCATAGTAAAAGGCAAAAATGTATTTTTTTTCCTCCTGACTTGGGGTTGGGGGGAGGAGGGGGACAGCGGGAGGGGAAGGAGATTCTGAGAGTCCCTGGCAGGAGCTGAAGGAAATGAAATCCGAAAGAGACTATTATTGGTGACAGTTACATCTGAAGGGGAATAAGAAAGTCCCCTGTGCTGGCTCGGATGAGGAGTTTTAAATAGAAGATGTAACAGCCCTCCAGCTCTGAAGCTGGTGGAGGGGACAAGGCTGAGGGCAGAGGCGTGATGCATGAGCAAGAGGAAGGAATGAGTGCTGGGAGGAGGGGATGCAGGGGGTGGCAAGGGAGCTGGGTTGGTTCTCTCTGCATGAGGATGTCCTCCCCATCCTCGGCGGCCCAGCTGCCTCATCCAAAAAAACTTTCCTACCATACCACAGCTGGAGGTGGGGTGGGAATCTGAATTCCTCTAAATTCATTCTTCTGGATTCCTATAGCACTTTATTTGAGAATGGCAGTGAAGTTTGGGAGAGAGAGAGCCAGAGACAGACATTGAGAGAGAAACAGAGACAGATATTGGGAGAAAAAGAGAGAGACAGAGACAGACAGAGACAGAGTTAGAGACAGACAGAATAGAGGGAGAGACAGAGACAGAGAGAGAAGTCCCATGGCCCAGAGAGAACCTTGGCCAGAAAGGAAGCACTGGGCCCAAATCCCTTAATTTTACAGACTAGATCACCAAGGCTCAGAGTTAGGAGTGACATGTCCAAGCCACAAACTAAATTGGTACAGTGGAAAGAGAATTGAAATTCTAATTTCCATTTTCAGCTCATTTTACATATGAGGAAACTGAGGCAAATAGGGACAAGTGACTTGCTCAGGATCATGCAGCTAGTAAGTGCCTGAGGTTGGATTTGAACTCAAGAAGATGAGTTTTCTGACTCCAGGCCCAATGCTCTGTGCACTATGGCACTATCTAGTGTCCTGAATTGTTGTCCGTTGTGTCCAACTCTGTGACCCCACTTGGAGTTTCTTTGCAAAGATGCTGAAGTGGTTTGCCCTGAGTGTGTAATCTAAACACCTGAATTCAAAACTTGCCTCTGCCTGTTACTCCCCATAAGAATATGAGGAAGTCTGTAGCCCAATTTTTTCATCTGTAAAATGAAAGTGTTAACTAATCAAATCTTCTTAAACCTGAGGCTTGTGACTCCAAACACGGTCATGTAACCGAATGCTGAGGTCATGAAATTATGATTTATTATCAGTAAATGTTTGATTTGCATACATATTTTACTTACCTATGTGCCTACAATTGCATAAACACTTCTCTGGGATAGAGTTCTGGCCCTGAAGTCAGGAGGACCTGAGTTCAAATTTGACTTCAGACACCTAATACTTCCTAGCTATGTGACCCTGGGCAAATCATTTAACCCCAATTGCCTCAGCAAAAAAAATTCTCTAGGAGAAAAGGGGTCACAAGTGGAAAACCTTTAAGAAGCCTTGGACTAGATGATCTCTGACATCTTGGAGCCTATGATTCTAATGTTCAGTTCTTATCCTTTCTATTTCCTGGCATTAGTTTTTAGGCACTGTCTGTTCCCTCTTTGGGCCTCAGTTTCCTCATCTATAAAAGGAAAATAATTGTACTACCTCCTTTACAGGAGGATTGTAAGGAAAATGCCTTGGAAGCTTTAAAAGCGTACAAATGGGAGCTATTGTAATTACTGAAAACAAGCCTAGATTTGCCTACTGGGAAGATAGACACAAATGGCTCCATTTATATAATGGCCTAAACAAACTCCCCCAATCCTCAAACTTCTACCTTCCCCCACCTTGGAAAGGGAGAATTGTATTATTATTCCCATTTTACAGGTGAAAAATGAGAGACTTGGAAAGGTGCTTTGTCTTAGTCTAGACCCTGTAATTCCAGATGCTCTCCTCTTATTCTCTTCTAAATCTGCAATCTGGCTTCTGACTTCATCCTTTGACTGAAATCACCCTCTCAAAAGTCACCAATGATCCTTTAATTGTTTGATTAATTCTTCTTGGTACTCATTTTTTTTTTAAACCTCTCTGCGGTATTTCATACCAATGTCTACTTTTTTCTACAGGATCATCTGTTCTCTCTGGGTTTTGGTGCCTCTGCTTTCTCCCTATTTGCCCATTCTTTCTACCTCCTTGATTCTCTCAGTCTCTTTTTCTGGGTGGGCATCCCTCTAAACTCCATCCTGGGCCTTTTTCTCTTTTCCCACTATGCTATGTCACTTGGTGATGATAATATCTTTATGCACATGGTTCTCAGCTCTATTTAGTCTCTTGCCTAAGTTTCAGTCCCATATCACCAAACATTTCAAACATAATGTTCCATAGGCATCTCACACTTAACATCCAAAGCAGATCTACTGTCTTTCACTTGCTTCCCCCCCCACAACTCTTTCCTTTTTTGAATTTCCCTGAAACTATCCAGGGTATCCCCTTGATACTTCTCAACGTCAGTGTGATCGCCGACTCCTCTCTCACTCACTCCCCCCATTTTCAATCAGATACTGAACCTAGTTGTTTCTATCTTCATGATATTTCTCATCTATAAAGCCTTCTCTCCACTTATGTGGCCACCACCCTAGGTTTAGCTCTCTTTTCACCTGGATTATTGCAATAGGTTCTTTATTGGTCTCCTTGTTCCATTCCATTTCACCTTCTACTCAATTACCAATGTGATTCTCCTAAACATATCACACGTATCTCTATCTTCCCACACACCATCAATAAACTATTGTTTGGTCATTTTTTCCCAAGTGTCCAACTTTTTATTTGGGATTTTCTTGGCAAAGATACTAGAGTGGTTTGCCATTTCCTTCTCCAGCTCATTTTACAGAGGAGGAAACTGAAGCAAACAGGACTAAGTGGCTTACCTAGTGTGACACCACTAGTATTTGATTTGAACTCAGAAGGTTGAGTCTACTTGACTCCATGTCCAGCACTCTATCCACTGCATCATCTAGATGTCTAATTCTTTGTGACCCCACTTGGGATTTATTTGCAAAAATGCCAGAGTGGTTTGCCATTTCCTTTTCCAGCTCATTTTACAGGTGAGGAAACTGAGGCAAACAGAATAAAGTAACCTGTCCTAGATCAGATAGACAGTAAGTGTCTGAGCCTGGATTTGAACTCAGGATTTTCTGACTTCAGACCTGATGCTCTGTCCATTATATCACCTAAATTCTAATGGTTCCCTATTATCCTCAGGATCAAATGTAAAGTCATTTGTTTGGGATTTAAAACTATTTACAACCTACCCTCTTCTTACATTTTAATCTTCTCCAGGTACTCTGTGATCCAACCCCACTGAACCATATGCTTTTCTTCACACATGACACTCCCTCTTTGTGCTTTTGCACCAGCTGGGCACCATGCCTGAAATGTTTTCTGTCTCAATCTCCAACTCTTAGAATCCTTGGTTTTCTTTACGATTCAGCTCCCTTCTTCACTTTGGTCCCCCAATGCTCATGCCATTTCCCCCTCCCACTCTATATTTAGCTTCTATATCCTGGTTAAAATGTGTTGTCTACCCAGAATGGAAGCTTCTTGTGGAACAAGAACTGGCTTTGCTTTTTCTTAGTATCCCTAGCACTTAAAATAGTGCCTAGCACATAACAATTGTCATTTTAATGGAGTTTTAAAGTTTTATGTGTTGTTTTTTTATTTGATTTTTACAACAATCTTGTTAGGGAGATGCTATCATTATCCCCCATTTACAGTTGAGGAAACTGAGCCTGGAAAGGTAATTTGCCTAGGTCCTTTATGGCTAATAAATGTCTAAAAAAGGATTAGAATTCGTCTTCCTAATTCTTAAATCCAGTACTTACCTTTAGTTAGAACTTAAGTTCTTATTGATTAATTGATTGTGCCCTATCCATTTCCCTTATGTGCCCCAACTTCTTGCATCTGTCCTCTTTCCCCACAAACAAATGGGTGATTCTCATAAGGGTTATAGCAAGATTCACCCATTAGGCACTTGGGACTAAGTGCAGATAGGAAGTGGTTCTGATATATTAGCCAGAATTCCTAGGTTGACTGTTCCATTTTCTAAACAGTTCCAGCCAGTGCAGAGGGGTCTTTAAAGAAAAATACAGGCTTTCTGTGAAACAAGAAGCCAAGGAAAATGGGGCTAAGCAGAATGTTTGGGACTTTAGTGAGTTTTAAGGAGAAAGATCCTGCTCTTCCCTGAAGCCTCCTCAGGAGTCACACTGACCAAATGTTCCAATGTGCTGTCAGGGAGAGAGCTGGATTTATTGATGGGACACCTGGATTCAGTTCTTGGCTCTGTCATTTACTAGCTGTGTGACCTTGAGAAAGCCTCTTTAGACCTCAATTTCCTCATCTGTAAAAATGTGGAAAATAAATCCTGCCTTACTTATCTTGGAGATTGGTGGTAGGGCTCACTCACAAGAGGTACTATCTGCAAAGTACTTTATAAATGTTTGTGTTATTTTTAAAATGTTTGTATCCAACCTTCAATATACTAGGCAAACCTTTGGATGTGCCCTGAAAAAACAGGCCTATTTTTTTTTTTACAGTCTAGAAATCCATATTTTGAATTGAAAAGGCCTGTCACCCTCCCTGCCACACACCCCACTCCAAGTTATTCTTCAACTGGGGACATAGAGCCCTGCCATTTAGCTAGAAATACCCTTCCTACAATGGGGGAGAGCCCGGCCCTGCCTCTTGGTCCCCTCAGGGCCCATCAATCTGGCTGCATGATACTGAGGAATAAAGAGGGTTGAGTGATGGGGGAAGCAGAGCCATCCATCTTCCTAAGCACCCTGAGTTCTTCTGTATCTAGCATGAGCAATAACAGCAGGGAGTCTGGGGAGGGAAGGAGACACTGAGAAAGGGGCATGAAGGCAGACAGAAGAAAGTGGCTTCCAAGTTCAAAAAGTCAAGTGTACTATGTCCTGGCTCTAGCCTTTGTTTGATGACTTGGGCAAAGCAACTTCTTTCTTTGGGCCTCAGTTTCCTCATTTGTAGAATGAAGCAGTTGAACCAAGTGATCTCTAATTTTCTGGCATTTTATATTTTATGTTTTAAGGTTTCTTTTGCCATTAATGACTTCTTTTCCTCTAGCACCAGTATTTTATATTCTAATGTCCTTTATGACTTTGTTATTCTGTGTTCTAGGGTTCCTTCCACTCTGATATTCCATCTTCTAATGTTCCTTCCACTTCTAACATTCTATGTTTGAGGGTCCCTTTCAGTTCTAATGCTCTGTTCTAAGGTGCTTTCTAGTCTAACATTCTGTGTTCTAAGATCCTTTATAATTTTGCTACTCTGTGATCTAAGGTCTCTTCCACCTCTAGTTTTCCATATTCTAGGATCCCTTCTACTTCTAGCATTTCATGTTTTAGAGTCCCTTCCAGCTTCAATATTCTGTATTCTAGGGTCCTTTTCAGCTCTCTGTTAGTCTATATTCTAAGGAAGGTCCTTTCCCCTTGTAATATTCTTTAACCCTTCCAGGTTTAACATTCTATGTTCTAAGAACCTTTCTAATCTTGATATTCTGTGTTCTAAGGGCTATTTAAATTCTAACATTCTATGTTTTAAAGTGCCTTCTAACCCCAACATTCTATGTTTTTTTGTTTTGAAGGGCTGACTAACACTAGCATCTTTTAATGTCCTTTCCAGTTCTGATTTTCTGTGGTTTTCTAAAATGCATCTTGGGCGAGACTTAGATTTTTCACATGAGAAAGACCTAGGGGTTTTAGTTGATTGCAAATTTGATATGAATCAGCAGTGTGATGGGGGTGGCCAATAAAACGAATGTAATTTTCTTCAATCCTTCTGAAGATCTGTCATTTGCTCAGTGTGGGCACTTCTTCCACTGATACAGAGCCCTACCCTGTCCATGCCTTATTAACTGGTTCTTTATGAGTTGCTGTGGCCAGAAAAATTCATCACCCAGAGGCTGATTTAATGGTGACGAGTCTCTCTGAACTTAGCCTGGGTTCCTTCTAATGACAGCCACCCTGTTCAGGGAACTGTCTAGCTTAGTTGCCCTAACCAGAGTCTCTGCCAGTCTCTGAAGATCCAGTGTCCCTTCTACTTCATGTGGATGGATCTAAGGAGAATTTCAGTGGAGGAATGAAATGTTGGGCCTAATTAACAGATCATAATGAGGAATTTTATAGTCACTCAATTAGCAAGCATTTATTAAGCAATTACTATGTGCTAGGGGTTGTTTTAGGTGATGGGATACAAAAACAAAAAGGAAACACTTGCCTCTCAGAGGACTTACATTCTGCTGGGGAGAACAAAATGTGCACATATAAGTAAATACATACTAAATACAATGTAATTTTGAGAGATATGCACTAGCAGCTAGGATGGGGAATATAGGAAAAGTCTCAGGAAGTTCCCATTGTCCTTTGTCCTATTTGAAAAACAATTGGATTACTGTGGTTAGTATTGTAGGCACCAAATTTGAGAGAGAGAGAGAGAGAGAGAGAGAGAGAGAGAGAGAGAGAGAGAGAGAGAGAGAGAGAGAGAGAGAGAGAGAAGAGGAGGAGAAGAACAAGAATAAGAAGAAAGGAGAGAAGGAAGGAAGGAGAGAAGGACGGAGAAGGGGAAAAGGAGGGAAGGAAGGAAGGAGGGAAGAAAGGAAGGAGAAGAAGAAAGAAGAAGGAGGAGGAGGAGAGAAGAGAGAGAGATAAACTGACAGAGAAAGAGAGAGATAGACAGAAAGACACAGAGAGACAGAGAGAGAGAGAAAAAAAAGAGAAAGAGAAGAGAGAAGAGAGGAGAGAGGAGAGAGAGAGAAAGAGAGGGAGAGGGAAAGGGAGGGAGAGGTGGGGAGAAAGACAGTCAGAAACAGTCTATTGTGCCACCAGTCACTTGGCATATCTGAAATATATTTGACTAGAGTAGTAAAAGGTCTCAAAAACTCATGAGGAATGGCGGAAGTGTTGAGGTTGAGAAAAGGACCCCAAAAGTTTGGGCCACAGACTGGTGTCCCAAGGTCTCTCAAAAGAATTTGCAGGCTTGAACCCATTCCAAATCAAGAGGCAAAGTTTATTGAAATTATAATGCCAATTGGAAGTGGGCTAAACACTAGAAGAGATTAGCAAGGGTCCAGAGAGAAGGGGATAGATTTTATAGAACAGAGTTGGATCAGGGCTTCATGTTACTTATTTGCTAATTTTATGGTTTTCAAGTAGATTTGAGGGGTGGTTTCAGGAATTTGGTTAATGTTGATTAACAGATTATCTGACAGTCAGTAATGTTTGTAGGACTATTCTAAGACCAGAAAACTTTGAAATCATTGTCAGATTGTTAGAACAAGAGCACTTTTAGGTCAGAGGGCTTCAGGATCACTAATATATCTTCCCTAAAATCTAAGGGAAGAAATATTATTACATTTCTAGGCCAGAGAACTTTTATAATCATTGAGACAGATTGTCAGAACAATAGCACTCTTAGGTCAGAGGGCCTTAGGATTACTAATACATCTTCCCTAAAACCCAAGGGAAGAAATATCATTCTATTCCTCTACAATTAGTGATAGACAGGATTGTTAGAACGAAAGCACTCCTGGGTCTGAGGGCCTCAAAATCATTGCTGTTTCCCCTAGAAGCCGTACCACATCAGAAGGAGCTAAGGACTTTCCATTGGATGGAGTTAGGAAGGATATACCATAAACTCTCTTCAGAGAAGTTAAAAAAGAGGGAAGGGGCTTTGTTAATTAATATCAGTGGCTTACCTTGAGTTTCTGTGTATCATTTATCATTGAAATTTGAACCAGCAAGCAAAAAATATGAATGTCTCACATTTTAAAATCTGCTCTGAGTGTGAAAGACTCTAAGTGTAAAATTCTGTTATGTTTTCAACATAGGTGTACCCAGGACCAGTAGGAGTTATGTAACCCAAGCAAGTCATCATATTTATTGAACCTTAATTTATTCTCCTTCTTACTAGATTGTTTTGAGGAAAATGCTTTATAGACCTTAAAAGCCCTGAGGAAATGGGAGCTATTGTTATATTATTATGTTTCAATCAACACACCTACTATGTGCCAGGTACTATGCACTAGGAATACATAAACAGGAAAGAAATAGCATTTGCTTACATAACATAGTGAATGAGACCAGGTGAAGTTTTCTCAAAAAGTCTGAGATGGAGTAGGTTAGACTAGGTCTAAGTCACGTGATCTCTATTCCCAGAGGTCTGCAGAACCGGAAGATCAGACCTTGGGCCCAGGTTACAGGAAGTCACATGATCTTTAGGTCTAGAGGTCTCTAAAGGTCAGACCTTAGGTGAGCTTCAAGAAGTGATAGGAAGTGATGTGACCCACAGGAAGCAGACAACATTGGTGACTATTGGTCAATAATAGTTACTTCCTTTTTAGTCCATCCAATCAAAAAACTTGGGTCTTTTGCTATTTAACCAGCTTTACTGTTTCTGGTTTGTCAAATCTAGCACATGTTGGGATATGGAATGTCTCCCAGGTGTGTCTGGGACTCTCCCTGCAGGGACTAAATAAATGCTTTCTCTTTGTACCTGAAGACGTCTCTGATTAGTTAATTTGAGGAAGGGGATCTAGGACCCACACCACATGTTATCAAAGAAATAAGTACAAAATCTCTTTGTATATTTTTGGACCTGAGCTATGCTTTCATTAATGTTCTAGAGAGCCATTGATAAAGAGCCCTCCGTTAGCAATGCAAATCAGCTCTTGCTCTGCAATTTACAGATCTAAGGGTTGCCTGGGTCTCTCAGAAATAAAGTGATTCACTGAGAGTCACACATATGGTAGAGGTGAAACTTGGACCCAGGTCTTCCTAATTTTTTTTTTTATTAAAGCTTTTTATTTGCAAAACATATGCATAGGTAATTATTCAACATTAATCCTTGCAAAGCTTTCTGTTACAAATTTTTCCCTCCTACCTCCCATCCCCTCCCCTAGATGGCAGGAAGTCTAATACATGTTAATTATGTTAAAATATTTGACAGATCGAATATATATATATATATATATATGTATATATATATATATATATATATATGTATGTATATATATATATATATATATATATATATAGTTATGTTGCTGTACAGGAAAAAAAAAACCTGAGAAGGAAAACATAATGTAAGCAAACATCAATAGAGAGCATGAAAATGTTATGTTGTGGTCTACATTTCAGATCCTTCTCTCTGGGTGTATATGGCTTTCTTCACTGAACAATTGGAACTGGTTTGAATCATCTCATTGTTGAAGAGAGCCAGGTCCATCAGAATTGATCATCATATAGTCTTGTTGTTGCCATGTATAATGATCTCCTGGTTCTGCTCATTTCACTCAGCATCAGTTCATGCAAGTCTCTCGAGGCCTCTCTGTAATCATCCTGCTGGTCGTTTCTTACAGAACAATAATATTCCATGGCATTCATATACCATAATTTGTTCAGCCATTCTCCAATTGATGGGCATCCATTCAGTTTCCAGTTTCTAGCCACTACAAAAAGGGCTGCCACAAATGTTCTTGCACATGTGGGTCCCTTTCCTCCCTTTAAGATCTCTTTGGGATATAAGCCCAATAGAAACACTGCTAGATCAAAGGGTATGCACAGTTTGATAACTTTTTGAGCATAGCTCCAAATTGCTCTCCAGAATGGTTGGAGTTATTCCCAGTTCCACCAACAATGTATCAGTGTTTCAGTTTTCCCACATCCCCTCCAACATTCGTCATTATCTTTTCCTGTCATTTTAGCCAATCTGACAGGTGTGTAGTGGTATCTCAGAGTTGTCTTAATTTGCATTTCTCTGATCAATAGTGATTTGGAGCACCTTTGCATATGACTAGAAATAGTTTTAATTTCATCATCTGAAAATTGTCTGTTCATATCCTTTGACCATTTATCGATTGGAGAGTGGCTTGAATTCTTATAAATATGAGACAATTCTCTCTGTATTTTAGAAATGAGGCCTTTATCAGAACCCTTAAATGTAAAGATGATTTCCCACTTTATTGCTTCCTTCCTAATCTTGTCTGCATTAGTTTTGTTTGTACAAAAACTTTTTAACTTAATATAATCAAAATTATCTATCTGGTATTCAATTAAGAGTTTCAATTTTTCTTTGGACACAAATTCCTTCCTTCTCCACAGGTCTGAGAGGTAAACTATCCTGTGTTCCTCTAATTTGCTTATAATATTCTTAATATCTAAATCACGAACCCATTTAGATCTTATCTTGGTATGGGGTATTAGGTGTGGGACAAGCCTTAATTTCTTCCACACTAGTTTCCAGTTTCCCCAGCAGTTTTTGTCAAATAGTGAGCACTTATCCCAGAAACTGGGGTCTTTGGGTTTATCAAACATTAAATTGCTATAGTTATTGCCTAGTTTGTTCTGTGATCCTATCCTATTCCACTGATCGACTGCTCTATTTCTTAGCCAGTACTAAATAATTTTGATGACCGCTGCTTTATAATATAGTGTTAGATCTGGCACAGCAAGGCCACTTTCATCAGCCTTTTTTTTCATTAATTCTGTTGAGATTTTTGTAGGTCTTCCTAACTTTGAAGTTAATGCTACCTCCTAAGCGCAAACTATGTATAAGATAAATACAAGGTAATGTCATTGGGAGTAAACAGCAAAGTGTCTACAATTGCTGTTTTTCATATGATCAACAGTAAAGACCACTAACATCTGGAGCAACACATATATAAATGGCTCCGAAAACAGGTGCACTTAGAAGCTGTGTCTGAGGTGGCCCTGGAGTCAACCTGGGATGGAATCCTACTTCCAACATTAACTGGCTGTGTGATCTTGAGGATATTATGTTAGGTCTTCAGCCAGGAAGATAAGTTCAAATCTGGCCTCTGATGCATATTAGCTGTGTGACCCTGGGCAAACTATTTAACATCTGTCTTTCTCTCTGTCTCTTCATCTGTAAAATGGGGGTAGTAATAGTGCCTATTTCACAGGATTGTTGTGAAGATCCTGAGACAATATTTGTAAAGTGCTTAGCACAATGCTTGGAATATATTAGGTCATGTGATGGGATAGCAATATTTAGTTCAAAATAAACATGGCAAATTCACAATGGCCATTCTCTTTGACAAAAGGTAAATTTATTTAGGGAAAAAGGTTACAGACAAAATAAAAGGATATGATAGACACTAGGAATGATAAATATGAAATAGAGTTGGGAGAGCAGATAGTTAGAAAGGGAAAAAAGACAAGTTCCCCAGGGGAATTCACAATTAACCAGGAAAAAGGAAATACTTCATGAAGTGGGAGAAAGCCATAGTCTGGCAGGTTAGACTGATCAAAGTTAGCTAGAGTAAGGAGAAAGGCTCCATTAGAAGAAAGGCGGGAGGGAGAGAAAGAAAGTTCCTTGTAGTGGACTTAGTCTTGAAAAGAACTTAGCAAACAGCATCATAAGCAGATCTTTTGTAGGGAAAATATAACCATGGGAGTTGCTCGGTTGCAAAGATGGGGGAATTCAAGAGGAAGGATCAGAGAGCTTGGTGGTTTGCACCTAGCAAACCAGGTCTAAATCCTGCCTAAAGATATGATAATCAATGTCTCAAAAGGTTGTTTGAAGATACACAGAGGTTGGATGTAACAGAAGAGGGATGGACAATGGGAGTTGCTAAAGAGATCCTTCCTAGATAGTCTGGGAAAGCTAAGTTCCCATCAAGGTTGTCTCAAAGGTTGTGGTGAATGTCTTTAAAGATGCTAACTAGACTGGAGACAGGATGGATGAATTAACAATAGATTCTGACTTCACATTATTGTATATGAACAGGATTTGGCAGTTCACCTCATTAGGTACTTAACAAAATCCTTCTTTCCTCTCTCCCTTCCTTTCTCCCTCTCTCTCTCTTCCTCCCTCCCCTTCCTCCCTTCTTGACAGTATTATTGTCTCCATCTACCTCATAGTTGTAAAGCATTTCGCAATCATTGAAAGGAAATAGAAATAGAAATGTGATTATGCTTATTCAGGTGATAATTAAGGGGTGATGTGCTGTCACTCCTAGGGAGGATGTAGCAATAACCCTAAAGCTACCTGGTTTAATCCTAAGGCCACCTGGCCTTGGGAGTGCTGTAGTTTCACAAATGATTCTGGCTATTAGATAACAATCTGTTGGTTAGTGATAAAGTTTTTGAGACAATAATGATGTGCATACAAGACTGATGTAATATAACTTCTAGGGAGATATAACAGCAATTTTAAGGTCCCCTGATCTTAAAGGGCTTCTATTTTATTGTGATTTCCTGTAACATCATGACTAGGTTCTTTTTTTCATCATGGCTTTCAGGAACTTCAATAATCCTTAGCTTGTCTCTCCTAGATCTGTTTTCCAGTGTTGTGCCTCAGTTCCCTTGTCTCAGTTTCCTTTAATTGTTTTGCCTCAATTTCCCTGAATTGTTCTGCCTCAGTATCCCTGGTGGCAACCCCCTATTCCTGGCCATTAGGATTGAGATAATTAGGGCTGGGAGCTCTGGCCACTAGCATTCCAAAGAGTCATAAAACTCCAGATGGCTTATCTCCAATGTTTGAGCATATGTTTTTGGTCTCAGACTCAGTGGCTCCTAGCTTCTTTCCAAACTTATCAGAATTTATGATCCTTCCTTCATATCCCCAACCTGTCAGAACTGTGTGGGGCAGACCCTCACCCCAAAATGACTACTCAGAGGTCTCTCAAAGGTATCATGAGGTGAACTTAGACCCATCTCCAAGTCAGGGGCAAAATTTATTCTATTTCTAGCCAATTAAAATGGGCTAAGTCTAAAAGAAGTTAGCAAAGAACCAGGAGCAAGAAGATAAATTTGTAGGAAAAGGTTAAGAGAGAACAGGTGCTTCATGTTACTGATTTGCTAATTTTATGGCTTGCAAGTAGGTTTGAGGGGGATTTGTTCATTATTGTTTTAGGAGCTTTGTTATCACTGACCAACAAATTGTTATCTGATAGCCAGCATTATTTGTGGAACTATAGCACTCCCAAGGCCAAGTGGCCTTAGGTTATTGCTACATCTTTCCCTAGGAGTACACCTTGACAGGGGGAACTTAGAATTCTACTTGGGATTCAGACACATCCTGGGGAGAAGTGGTTAGTGAGCTTGATGGCTTAAGACGGGGAAACTATGGCCTGGGGCTACTAAATGGCTAATGACTTAAAACATAATATATATATATATATATTTCTTTTTTTTTATTAAAACTTTTTATTTGCAAAACATATGTATGGATAATTCTTCAACATTGACCCTTACAAAGCTTTCCATTACAAATTTTCCCCCTCTAATCCCCTCCCCTCCCCTCCCCTAGATGGCAGGAAGTCCACTACATGTTAATTATATTAAAATACTTGACAAGTCAAATATATGTATACATATTTCCACACTTATCATTGTTGTGCAAGAAAAATTGTATGTATAAGAAAGAAAAACCAGAAAAAGGAAACACAATGCAAGCAAACATCAATCGAGAGCATGAAAATGTTATGTTGTGGTCCACATTTCAGATCCCTCTCTCTGGGTGTATATGGCTTTCTTCACTGAACAATAGGAACTTGTTTGAATCATCTCATTGTTGAAGAGAGCCAGGTCCATCAGAATTGATCATCATATAGTCTTGTTGTTGTCATGTATAATTATCTCCTGGTTCTGCTCATTTCACTCAGCATCAGTTCATGCAGGTCTCTCTAGGTCTCTCTGAAATCATCCTGCTGGTCTTTTCTTACAGAACAATAATATTCCATAACATTCATATACCATAATTTATTCAGCCACTCTAGTTTAAAACATAATATATTTGAAACAGGGTGTGTATAGGGGAAGGGGAAGGCTTCTTTGGATGTACACATATATGTATGTAAATAGGCATTTGTGAGAAGGATTATGAGCTGGATATAGTGTCTCTCAATCATTCCTCTCAAATCCCTTTCCCCTCTGTGCTCCAAAAACAGCTGGTCTTGGCATTAGAAGTTCTGTGTTCTAAACCTAGCTCTGTCATTCTTCAGTTTTGTGACTCTGGAAATATCTCTTAAATACTGTAAATATTAAATAACTGTAAATTAAAAGGAGATAGCAATACTTGCATTACAGCATAGAACAACAGAGTACCAGATTCTCAAATTCACAAGCATCATTTAAGTGTTCACTATGTGGTAGGCACTGACATAAGGCCTGGGAATGCAAATAAAAGCAAACAGAAAGACAGCCCCTGCTCTCAAGGAACTTACATTCTAATGGGGGAAAACCAAGTTTAAAGAAACCTGAAAAGAAGAGAAAGTAGCTGGACAGAGAAAGGGACTCAAGTGACAAGGCTTCTGGGTAATGATGGAGAAAGAAATCTAGAGTTGTGATCAAAGCCCAGAGGGGAATGAAGGAACAGATCAGAGCAATTAGAAACCCTTCGTTTGAATATTGGTTCCTCTACTTACTACTTTTGTAACCTTGGGACAATTTGACCTCCATGGATCCCACTTCCTATATTTGTAAAATGAGGAAATTGGATTAGGGCACTTCAAAACTCCCTTCCAGTTTCAAATTGAAAACTCTATTCTGACCTACATCACAGGAGAAATGTAGCCAATAGCTCTGGATTGGAAGGACAGCTCCAATACTGCTTAGTGACCGTGACCTTGGAAAGTCAGTTGACCCTTCCATTGTCAACCCCCATATTTCTCTAGTGGGGACAGTAGTATTTGTACTTCCTTCCTCATAAGGTTTTTGGGAGAAGACCATTTGTAAGCTTTAAGGCATCATAATTAAGAGCATCAAATTATTGATTAATCTTATTATTCCTTGTTGGTTTAATTGCCTGATTGCAATGCACCTGTTAGAGATGTTACCTGAGTAGTCCTTGCTTTGCGGCTTCCTTGATATATATTCACTCAGCTTCTGCTGTTCTGCCTTCTCTCCAATAGCTTTCCCCAGCCCTAACCCATCAGGGGCAGTCTCCCCCTCCCTTTCCCCCCTCCCCACACCTTCTCACTTCACTGACTCCTCATCAGATTTTCCATCTCTGCCTCAAGCCTCTCTCTCTCTTCGTCCCTTACTCACACTGCTTAATTCTCTTCCCTTGGCTGCTATTTATTATTTAAGTCTGCAGAGCAACCAGGGTTGGAGCATGTCTCTGGGAGAAGCTATGGCATAGAAAATAGAACCTCCTTGGCCCTGTATCTTTTAGTTTTGTGGGAAGAGACCAGAAAGGAACTAACCATCTCATTTCTCCCTAAGTCCCTCCTATTTTCAGTCCTTTTAATCTTTGTTTTCTTAGGAACAATTCCCTACTCCCAGAGTAGAATGAGCTATTTCTACAGATAGTGAGGTAACTAGAGGTCTTCAAGTGAAGGCTATATGACCATTTGCCAGGGATGTTGTAGAAGGAATTTCTGTTTTTCCATAGGCTGCACTCAATACCCTATGATCTCCTTTCTAATTCTGATATTTTTGTTATTCTGTGATTTAGCACTGTCCCCAAATGGAACAAACATTTTTTGGTAAGTAGTAAAGTTCCTGTCACTGGAGAAGCCTAGATGACCCCTTGTCAGATGTAACATCTAGTCCATTTGGGTTTGAGTTGGAGTGGCTATCTTCCAAAGCTCTCAACTCTGAGATTTTTTTGGATTCAGTGAATTAGAACTTTCCCAAAATTAAATGGTCTGTCTTGATAGTTAATGAATGTTATATCACTGGAGATTTTCATGCAAAGGCAGAATGATTAGTTGTTAGTAATGTTGTAGAAGAGAGTTTGACTCAGGGAGGAGTCATAAGAGTTGACCTCTGAGTTCTCTTATAAATCTGAATTTTTGTGGTCCTATCAAATGGAGTCAGAACATTGACTCTGATTATATTAAGTTTACTCCTTAACCTGAACATGACAGAATCAAAATGATGGATTGGAAACCAAGGGACCTAGGAGGTGAATCTTAGGGACTGACTCACATATGACTGAACTAGCCTTAATCAAGGAGTTCCCTTTAGAAGATGAAGGGAAATTACAAACTCCCACAAGATCTTTCCCAGGATTTTGAATTATCCCTAAAAAGTTGAATTTTTTTAAGGGGCTCATTGCAGAGACTATTCATCAATAGCTGTGTCACTGGGCTCCCATCCCTCCCTAGAAAACTATATATCCAAAGGGAGAAGAGAATGGTGCTGTAGCCAGGCATAACTCTGTGACCTCCCTCTGGGTTCATGTTTAACTCCCTTGGTCCTAATTCTGCCCCTCACTGGGTTTTTAACTATGTTTCAGAGGGAGGGAAGCATGTGAAATGACCATGTTTGTTTTGCCCAAGCAAAATCCATTTATAAAGTACAGCACTTGTTAAAAAAAGGTATTGACTAAATATAAGAAAATAAACTAAAGCAGCAGTTCCTTAAAAGGACCCTGTCCAATAATTTGATTTTTCCCCCCTCTCTCCTCAAAGGCCGGAGCGACATAATCAATCTTGCTGCTCCATGGGCTGTCCTTGTTATAGCTTTTTCTTAAGTGAGAAAAGCAAAATAAGGTAAGAGTTGAGACTCCAAATTGACTCCCCTCTAGAGAGAATCAGGCCACCCAAGATCTACTTCAATGACACCTTCATGCCCCCAGCTTTGGTCTTTCTGCACTATTACTTGTCATTCCTCAATTTTTTCCACAGATGCCTTTATTGTGAACAGACTCCCTTAGGATCTGCCCTCGTACCCATGATCCCCTATGAATGCACATTCCCAGTGTTTTCTCTTAGCACAGAGCTCCTGCCCTCATATATTGCAGGCCATGTGTGCTGACCTCCTTCCCCCTCTTACTCCTCCTTTTCTAGTCTACAAATGAGTCCGCCCACATGGAGATTCTTGTAACGATTTCCCATCCTGCCAGTCTTATCCAAATAAACCATCTAAGCACTTTAAATTCTGAAATACTACTCATCAGATAACAGGGGGAATGATTTTCGTGAGGCAGGGACACAGCAAGACAGCACACTACCTACTGTTTCCCCACATACTGCTCATTATTATTTTTGGTATAGCATAGACACAGCCCATGTGTTACACGTCACATACTTTACACATGGCTCTCTTTAAAGAGATAATAATATCTTGCATTTTTACAGTATTTTAAGCTTAGCAAGGAATTTCCTCAGAGAAAACTTATGAGGTAGGGAAAATTTCTGCCCCCATTTTATAGGAAGGAAACTGAGGCTCAGAGAGGTCATATTGTGGTTTGACTAATAAATAGCAGAGGTAAGACTCTAAGACATCTAATACCAAGGTCAGTGTTATTTTTTTCTCTTTCCATACTGCCTTTCCAATTCTTTCTATGAATTAACATAAAATCTACATACACACCTCACATATATCCAATATCCAGTCCCTCCTTCTTCAGGCAAGATACTTCTACAAAGAATAGTCACATTCTATTTGCAGCCCACACCAAGCTATGCTTTTAGCAGGCAGAACTCATTTGGTGGTCTATGGCTTTGGTAAGAAATACACTATCCATCACGTTCAATTCAACCAAACGACCTAATTCAATTCAACAAAAAGAATTTTTACATGGTGGGTTCGCAGGGTGCTGTCCTTGGTCCTGCACAAGATAAGAAGTTGAGACACACATAGTTCTTGAAATTATGGAATTTAGACTCATGGGTAAGGAGTTATATAGTTCAGGTAACTATATAATATTACACAATACAGAGGCAGTGTGGGTAGTGGGCAGGGAGCCAACATTGAAGGCAGGAGAACTGGGTTCAAGCTCCTGCTCTGACCCACTGGCTGTGTGTGAGCCTGGGTAAATCCTTTATTCCTCAGTGCCCCACCCCTGCAATTCTCTAAAGCTATAACTTGTAGAACAGGTGCTGCTTTCCATTGACAAAAAGAAATTTTCTCACCACGTGTTTTCCAAACCAGTGAAGTCACAGGCCTTATCCTTTAAAAAAAATCACGTTGTAAGTACATAAGAGAGGTAAAACAAAGTATTATGTGAGGTCTGAAGGGGAAGGTCATTACTGACAGAGAGATCAGGGTAGATGGCATTTGAATTGGATGTTAAAAGGATAAAGAGGCAGAGGAAAGACAGTCTAGCCATAGGGAACAGTGCATATAGTCAAACACAGGGCATGTAGAGAAGACAGAGTATAGTATAGTTTGATTGGAGTATAGAGTACATGGGAAGAGGCAGTAGTATGAGGTAAGGATGAGTTGTGGAAGGCTTTAAATGCCAGGGATCAGCATGCAAGATTTTTTTTTTTAGCAGAGGAGTTACATGAGGAGATCTCTGCATGAGAAATGCATGCATTTATTCATCATGGGAGTACTGAACTCCATGAAGCCAATTTTAGGGTGGTTGTGGTCTATTCATACCACTCAGCCATGTGCTGTAACAGAAAAGGAATTTTCTAGTAGATTTGGGTTCAGATGCTGGCTCTTCCAATAAACTCTAAGTGAACTTAGATAAATTTTAATATTTTCTTGAGCCTTCTTCTGTAACCTGATGTGATGGATCTGGGCTAAATCAGAGGTTCTTTAACCTGGGGTTTGTGCTTTTTAAAAAAGAATATTTTGATAACTTTATTACCATAATGATTTCTTTTGTACCTTTATATATTTTATATATCTAAAAAAATTATTCTGAGAAGACTCCCCAAGCTTCACCAGACTGCCAGAAGGATGCAGGATACACCAAAAGGTTAAGATTCCCAGATGATTTGTGAAATCCCTTCTTGTTATATTCTAACACAAAACATAGAAGGTTTGAATATTCTGTCTAAGGTCTAAGGTCCCTTCTAACTCTGATATTTTCTGATTCTGGGAATTTTTCTTCTCTCAAATTTTGCACCCTAATGAACTTATCCTTTCTGTGGTTCAACCCCATTTTCCTGAGTTTGTATTGGAACATTCTTTCCTAGGCTTTGTCAGAGACATCACCTCTCAGGCAGCCTTCAGCTTTCCCAGGCCAGCTCTTTCCTCCCTAAGGGCTCTTTGTTCCCACCAAGGCAGGCTCAGCACCACGATAATTGCTGCTTTCCACAATGACATAAAAATCTAAGAGCCCCAATCAATATAGCACACACACACACACACATCATTGTCTTTCATTGCAAACAATAAAAACATAAACAGCCGCAGCGGCTGTGGAGGCACAGGAAGGCTGTTATGGGGACAGGGTGGGGCAGGTCAGGTCAAGGCTGCTGACAATTTGCCCTCCTTCTGGAGGTATGTCCAGGAGAGATAGACTGGCTTCTTACTCTGACCCCTACGTCTTTTATGGTGCTTTTCTTGGGTCCTTTTTTTTTTTTTGAGGCAATCGGGGTTAAGTGACTTGCCTAGAGTCACACAACTTCCTTCAAGGAATTTAGGAAAGGGAGTTTTGGCTTGGGGAGTTGAACAAAGAGTGAATTGATCAATCACATGATGCACTCTTTGAAAAAGCAGTTGATTTGATTACAACTCAGAGGTGACCAACTGAGAATGGGGCTGGAGAATGAGGAGGAGGAGTAGCAACTGTGGCTGGAAAGATGGCAAGATGGCTTAGAGAGGAGATAAAGCGCATCACACTTTGTATCTGCTGCCTTGCCTGTTTTTAACTCCACAGAAGATGTCATAGCCCTTGTGTCCTCCTCCCTCCCCACCATTTTCTCATCTTCTTCTGGCTGTTGTCTGTTGTCTCCCCCATTAGATTGTAAGGTCCTTGAAGGCAAGAACTGTCTTTTAAAAAAATTAATTGTATCCCCAGTGTTTAGCACAGTGCCTGACATGTAGTGAGTATTTAATAAATTTTTATTAGATTGTATTGTATGGTATAGTCTGGAATGATCTGGATGGATGACTTGACATAGTGGTTCTGCTCCTTAAATGTTTCCTCTTCCCTTCAGGTTTACTCTTTGAATTAGAGCACAATCATCTTTTAGGCAGCCCCTGGAATCCTGAGCAGTTATGCTTCCCTTGTCTCCCCTTTAAGGAAATCTCTCTGAACTCACCTCCCTCTTTGGTACAAACAAAGCTCCTTGTCAGTCCTCCCTCCTTGCCTTTCTCTCCCTAGCTGCTCTTCATCCTCAAGCCTGTTTCTCTAACTTACTTCCTAAAGGCTTTCAACCTCAATTAACTCATTGTACTTTCTACCCCTGCCCACTGCCTCTAAAACAAGTTCTATTACTCTTCATAGCTCTGCCTTTCTGATCTTTCCATCTCTCTAAAAGCTTTCTTTTCTCCTTTCATCCTCTCTCAATTGGTTCACAAATCTGGGCTCTGCTGGCAGATTGTCATATAGGCTGCTTGTCAAACACCACTCACTTAGAACAAACATTAACATATATGGAACCCACGTGTACTTTATGATTGCTGATCCTCCCCCTCCCCACACAGAGCTGCACTTGAATCCCCCATATATGGGAGGGGGTGGGGAAAAGACAGAGCTGGAGACTTATTCTTTCTCAAATTATATTTTTCTTCTCCCTTGCATTACTGATTCTGTATTTACACATCCTTACTACTTTTTGGTGCTTTTCCTTAGGGTCCAGTATACATTTTCATTTCTTGTTATCTTCTCCCTTTGTATTTCTTAGTTTAGCCACAGAATGATAAAATGTCAGAAGTGGAAGATATATAGAGATCATCTAGTCCAACTATCTCAGTTGATGAGGAAACTGAGGCCCACAAAGGTTGAATGACTTTTTATCCTCCAGCCTCCAAATTATTGCTTAAGTGCTGGGAAAGTGCTGTGCCCATGTCCTTATTTGTGAAAAGGAATTAATTGTGCATATGTTATGCCCTCATTCCTACTCTGCCAATAGAATGTAAGCTCACTGAGGACAGAGACTGTCTCATTTTTGTTTTTGTATTCCCCAGCACATAATACATTGCTTAGCACATAGTAATAGCTCAATAAATGAATAAATGCTCTTTGAATTAAAATCTCCTATCTCCCTCAAAAGCTGTTGGAAGAATAAAGGAAATCAGGATGATAAAATGCTTTGAGCTTCTCAGGAAAAGGATGCTGCATAAATATAAGGTGCCTTTAAAAAACAAAACTTTTCTAGATACTAGAGGATTGTGCATAAACTCATCAGTGACTGAGTGAAGGAAAAATACTTTGTTGTCTCCTGAAGGACATTGGTTTATATAATGACTTATAATTTTCAAAATAATTTCTTATCCATGGTCTCATGGCTTCACCAAAACCCTTTGGGACAGGTAGAGTAGGGATTATAAATTCCATTTTGCACATTAGGAAAATAGTTTTAAAAGGTTAGGAGACTTATGAACTTAGATATGTCTTGAAGGATTTCCAAGAGAAAGAAAGGACAGGAGAATGTGCCATATGAATAAAAAACTGGAGACATTTAACTAAAAGATGAGAAGACTTGGAAGAAAGGGGATTGATCACTGTCTGCAAGATTTTGAAGGACCATCATGTGGAATAGTGTAAGATTTGTTCTGTTTAACCACAAAGAACAGAAGAACTAGGAGCAATTGGGAGAAATAGCAAAGAGATTTATTTCAGAGTGATTCAAGAAATAACTTTCCAGTAATAAGAACTACTAGAAAATGGATTTGGCTACTGTGGAGTTAATGAGCTCCCTAATACTGAGATTTGGTAGGGATCCTGTTCAGTTTCAGATAGCTGATTTCCCTTTAACTCATAGATTCTGTAACTTACTAATATTGCTGAAGTCTGAATCTTAGTCTTCTGACCACAATAATGATGATAATTTCAAGAGTATCTGAAAGTTTATTATTTAATAGTATTTTTTTCAGTTATATGTAAAGATAGTTTTCAATATTTGTCTTTGTAAGATTTTGAGTTCCACATTTTTGTCTCTTCTTCCCTCTTTTCTCTCTCCCAAGACAACAGGCAATCTGATATAGGTTACACATGGAACATCTGAAAGTTTACAAAGCACTTCTCTATTTTACCTCCACCAAGTACAATATTAATGCCCCATTTTATAGATAAAGAAATTGAGGCTCAGAGGAGCAAAATGATGAAGCTAATTAGTGCTAGGGCTTGAACCCATAACTTCTGAACCCAAGTGAAGAAATAATTTTATGGCACTATACTATTAAAATTAGACTAATAAAGATATTGAAAACTGGAGGAAGAAATATTGAATCCTAGAATATAGTTTCTTGGTTTCATCATGTTTTTAATTCTTTTGGCCATTTCCTAGGCTCAGACCAAAGTACAAAAGTGTAGGTAGGGCAAGAAGAGTTAGGATGCTTGATACATCCTAACTCTTCTTGCCCTACCTACACTTCAGCTTGCTACAGCTGAAGAAGACTTCACTAGGCCTGTGTTTTATTTGGCAGCTTGTAACCTGAGATGGATGATTCTAAGCCAGATTGTAGTTCCTTCCTCTTCCTTCTCTCCCCCTCACTCCAGCTGGGACTGAGCAGGTGGCCAAAGGGGGACTTACATCATCCTCAGCTGCCAACCAGGGCCATTTAACACTGGTGGGATTTATGTGCCACACAGAAAAAATGAAGTGTGGTAGAAAGATGCCTGGATTTGTAATCAAAGGACATGGATTCTAGTCCTGGCTCTGCTCTATACAATCTATGTGGCTTTGGGACCCTTTTTAACCTTATTTTCCTGTTCAAAAAGAGGATCAGACAAAATGACTTATAACTCAAAATGTTATGATCCTATCATTGTATCATTATCTAAAAGAAAGGAAACAGAGGGTCACTTTGGGGAAGAAAATTTTTCCAGAGCCACATCTTGGTTGTATGATGGCTTTTTGAAAGAAGCACTAGCAATTGTTCGGGGGGAAAAACTGGATCATGGTCATTAGACTGTTGAGAATTTAGTAGTTGAAGTAAGTAAAAATTATGGAAAGTGAAAAGGGGATCCTTCAGCACTTTAAATGATCCATAGGTTCATCAGAATTGGAATTCTCTTTCCTCAGATGAGTCATGAATAACACTCCCTGCATCTTAGGTCTTCAAGAAGAGGATGGACAATTACTTGTTGTGGATGTTATAGATACTCATATGCAGGACTGAGATAGATCAAATGGCTTATGGGGTGTCTTTCTTCTGTGAATCCATCTTCATGAGTTATTGTTCCCTTTCCACCAAATTCATCCCTCAAAAGTGTCCTCTGAGAGATGAGTCTCTCTACACTTGGTTAGGCTAGTCCTAAGACTCACTGTCCAACCCTGAACCTGCATTTGAAGCACATCCAACTTGCTAAGACTTTCTAGAATAAGAAAGGATATCTTTTTACAACATGAAAAGTCTTCAAAGGAGGACTTCATTGTGTACCATATCCAGCATTACAGCCTGTACTCAAACCTTCCAGATTCTGTACTCTTGACTACAGCTGGATGTTTCATCTCTTTCCATTACCCCATACTTTCTCAATATCTCTCTATATTCAGAAAATGCAGAAGTTCCATGTGGCAAAAGGATCAAATTTTAGGCAGTAAATGTGGAGAGGTTATAGCAGTCATATGGGCAAATTATGATACTAACAGTCCTTTTTCTACCACTCAAGCATTTATTAAACATTTACTATTTGTTAGGTACTATGCTCAGTGCTTCAGATACAAATATAAAAACGATACAGTACCTACCCACAAAGAGCTGACTACATTCTTTGTTCTTTATGATATAACACTTACTTATTTGACTGGGCAATTCACTTTCCTTCTCTGGGCCTCAGTTTCCTTCTTTGTGCAATGTGGAGATTATACTACATTGTTTTTGAGGATATGTACAGCTTTGACATCTTTGTCAAATCCTTTCAGCCCCGACTTCTTTGCCAAATGATCGTTAAGGTCATATCTGGCTCTTTCTGTGCACTTATATGTCTCACCTCTTTATTTTGTCTTTATTTTCTTCTTTCTTTCTCATCTGCATAGGCTTGCTTTAGCAAAATAGAAACACATTACTTGTTCCTCTGAAATAAAGGGGTTATAATCTCCCAGAATATTTGTCCTTTCCTTAATGCTTCTGGAAAGCAGAGTGAAATTTGCTCCCCAATTGATGAGTAATACTAGGGAGCTGTCCAGGGTTCTGCCCAGGAGCTAATGTTTTTCTAGCTATTCTTGCCAATTACAATGCCAGATTTTCCCTAGCTAGTTGTAGAATCATAGAATTACAGGATGGTCAGAGTTTGAAAAGACCATAGAGATCATCCAATTCAAATTTTTGTTTAAAACTGAGGAAAATGAGGCCCAAAAAGGAAACTGACTTATCCAATATCACAATAGAGGGTATACTAACAATAGAGAGAACTACACCATTGCTGCATTTGGTCCATGGTACTCTGATGCAAGGAAATGATTTATTTGCTCATGATCATTCAGGTAGAAGAGAAAGGGCTGAAGAATTCATGAAGGTGACCATGGACCCAAATAAGCTCGTGATATGACATCTGGCATACACAATTTTTACTTGTGCTTCTTCATATACATATTCTGATGGGTATGGTGGGAGAGGGAGAGAATTATGCATCTCCAAAGAAGGGCTATATACTCCAGTCTCACCAAAAGAAGGAGCAAGTGTCTTAACTGGTTTCTAGAATTACATAACCAAAGCATATAAACACTGGGATCTTGCTCATTTCTAGGTAAGGATTTGGGAAACCAGGCATTAAGTTAGATGGAAAATGCATCCAAGTGAGTATTACCCCCAACAATATTCTGGGAACTTTCACCCCACTAATCATACCTCAATGCTCCTAGAACATGCCAATCTATTCTTGTCCTAGTGAACTGACCTACTTGTTGGGCCCCATTTTTAACATATGTTAAAAATAGATGACCTCTAAGTCAATTTTTAGTTTTAAATATATAATCTTATAATCATGCTCACCACATCTAAGTATAAGCCAGATCAATAGCTATAAGGTTTTCATCATAGATCTAGTGAGGGGCATGCCTGAGAGAGAAGAGGTCTATTTCTGGGGAAGGGTGAGGTAGGAAATGGAACAGGAAAGAACTTTATTCCCTACCTTTCTATACTTCTTCCCTCTCTCCTTACTTCCATTTATATTCAAAGTACCTGTTCATCTTGGGCAGATGAATGACACCACTGGTCCAAGCCATAAAGATCGCCATGCATTCCCTAAGCTCCCTCAGCTTTGTCATCACCCTTGTGCATGATAACTAAGTCTCTTTACCTCCCTCTTCTAGGGATCCTTCTTTTAGCTGGGAAATGTCTATTTAGATGCTAAAAGAGTAAAGAGCTCTCATGGTGTTTTTTTTAAACTATTTTAATTTCTGCCTCTGTTCCTTGCATGGATTCCTCTTGTTCAGTATATGTCCCATCATGTGAACACAACAGCCATATGTAGAACTGTGATGTAACTGGGAAAGTGTTTTTTTTTCCTGTGGATATCAATACCAAATACCCTCCACTTTGGGGGTCCTGGAGAGAGCACTAACCTCTCTCTCCCCCCCCCTTTTCCACCTTAATAACCTACCTACTAATTCAGGCTGCCTTCCTTCACATTAACTTCCTAGCTTCCCATATCTCTGTCTTCGATTTATCCTTCACAGATTCCCTCCTGCCCCACTCCCCATTATCCTAATTAACCTTCTTCAATCTTAGTTCTAATAATATGACTCCTGAGCTCAGAAACATTTCCTCATTCCCCACTGTCCAAAAAGCACTCTGAGGCAGGAACAGTGAGCAAAGGCAGAAATGACTGTCCCTATGGTAAGAATAGGAACAAAGACTCAGCCTGGTTAGAGTTGAGAGAGACTATGAGAGATGAGCATTGGGAAGGGCTAGCCTTGAACATCAGGCTAAGTGCTATGATCCTACAGCTTCAAACCCCATTTATGCTCTACCACATCATAGAATGTTGGAGCTTGGGGACCTTAGAAGCCATCTTGAACACCTTCATTTTCCTGAGGTCCAGAGAGGAAAAGTATCTTGCCTGAGGTCATACAGTTAATTAATGCTTCCTCTTGGTTTCAGCTTCTAAATAGGCAAAGTGGTTCTTTCAGAAATAACCATTTTCAGTAGAATGATTCCTAGCATTATTACCAAATATTCATAACTGTCTCCGGGGCAGGTCTGGCTTCCCAAGACCAATCAGAGTTTTGCTTCCAGCCTTGATATCGTCCATTCCCAAGCTAATCCATCTGTCCCCTGGCCTGGCCCTCGCCCGGCCGGATAAATCCCCTTCCCACATAATCCAAGAGACCTTCCAGGGGGAGGAGTCTCAGTGTGCTTGCTCCATTGGCTCTGGGCACGGCTCCTCCAGCCATCACTTCGCTGGACAGGCAAAGCGAAGATGGCAGACAGATCCGCAAGCTGAGCTCGGCGACACGGACACGTTTTTCTTTTACAACCTGAATCTCTAAATCACCCATGTCTCTTGGCAAGCGGAGAACGTGGCGAGAAGCTGTTAATAATAGATACAAGTTTCTGTCTGGGAACGAATTGCTTAAGACGGTAATTAGCATTTTAATTTAAGCATTTTCCTCACTCTCACCTCTGGAGACCTGGGTTCGAATCTGGAATTGGGGTCACTAGTGAAATGAGTTTTACTGTCTCGCCTTAGGTCCCCGTGGACGTTTGTCTTTGTCACGGAGAAAACACAGCGGAGGGAAGCGTCTGGCCTGAGGGGGGCAGTGTCTCTCTAATTTGGGCTGGCGACTATTAAGAGCAGAGAATTACAGGAACAGGTAAATAAATGTCAAAGCTGGAAGAACCTTCAGAAGATAATGGAGCCCCATTTCTCTCTTTTTACAGAGGGGGAAACTGAGACCCAAAGATGGGAATAGATTTGTCCAACGTGATACGCTCAGTGGCAGCGAGAGGATCTGTAGTGTAGTGGAAAGAACTGGATTTGGAGGCAGATCTTGGGGCAAAGCCCAGCATTGTTGCTTGTTACCTGCGCATCTTTGGGAAAGTCACATGACTTCTCAGGGATAGGATTTCTTCATCTGAAAAATAAGGAGGAGGTCAGTAAACTACAAGGCCTCCAAGGTTCCTTCCATTTTCCAATCCTTGGTCTCATGGATTAGAACTCAGGCTTTTCCATTCAAAGTCAAGTGGCCTTTCAATTCTACTACCCAATTTTATAGTAGGACAGGTCAAATACCACTAACACTAAAGCTTCACAGTATCTTTAGATTTTGTGACTTCACTGGGATCTCTTTTTGCCTGTATGCCTGTGCTTGAAGGAATAGTCTTCATGAGTTATTTACCCTGTAACCAATCTTCTGGTGGTGAGCCACATTGACCTTGACTGCTCCTCCATGGTCAGATGCACCTGTAGTCAAAGTCTTTCCTGCTCAATGTGGTCTCCCAAAACCTATGTCCTGCTGGCAAGGCTTTGGGAAACTCAAAAACTTATAAATACTATGGTGAGGAAATGGAGGAATAGTTGAGAGAGAGTAATAAATAGTTACCCCTATTTATAACATGTAATAAGGGCTATGTGGATAGGTTTCAGGGGATCAATGAATAAGGATAGGGAAAAATGAATCTTTATTTCAATATAATTGATTTCCTTTGTAATCTTATGCTTTTTATTTTCTGCATTTAAAAACATTATTCTGAAAAAAGGGTCCTTGGGTTTCATCAGATTGCCAAAGGAGTCCACAGCACAAAAAATGTTAAAAGCTTTTGGTTTATGAAGGGGTGGAAATCAAGGCTAATGGCAAAGCCAGGAACAAAGGAAGAGGTAAATGCTAAAAGCAACAGCTAGTGGAACTGTGTTATTATATAAGATACACTAGAATACAGAACATGGAATGTTAGAACCATAAGTGATCTTAGAACTTAGAGTGTCAGAGCTGGAAGGAACTTGGGAATATAATAAATCAGAATGGCATGGCATGGTGTGTGTGTGTGTGTGTGTGTGTGTGTGTGTGTGTGTGTGTGTGTGTTTAGAACATAGGTTAGGAGGGGAACTTAAAATACAGAAGGTGAGAGCTAGAAAAGATTTTGAATATAGACTATCAGGGCTGGAACAATGTAGAGAATAGAAAAATGAGTACTGGAAAGTTGGGTCTTTGTATTTAGTCCAACTGTCTCCTATTTCAGATGGGGAAAGTGAGTCCCAGAGAGTACCAGTGACTTGTTGAAAGTCACATGGTAAGAAGAAGAAAGGAGACCAAACCTAGAAGAGTTAGTGAGGCCTGATGGGTAGAGATAGTGGCCATTTGCTTGTTGTGTGTGGGAGTTGAAAGAAAGCAGTTTTGGGGACATTGGGGGGCAGGAAAGAGGAGGCAGGCAGGGATTGGGGAACTGAGCTTGGGAGAGAAGAGAGCCACACAGCAGGGATGTGTGTGGGGAAGCTAGTGCTCAGTTTGCCTCCAGCCAGAGCTGTCAGTCCAACACTTCCACAAGCACTAATTTTCTTGATTTTTTCCTCAAACGTTGATTTGCTGAGGGCACAGCTTTACTGTTTAACCAGCCCCACAGCAGCTTGTGATGTCTGGAGCATTAGAAAGAAATGACTTTAATGGAGCTGACTTTTTTTCCTTTGACAAAAACAAGCTTTTAAAAAAAAAAACAATAAAAACTCTACCAACGAGAAGAAGGAATCCAATCTTCTGTCTTTTGATCAGCATTGTCTGGTATGGTGGTAATTCACCTGGACCCAGAGTCAGAATACCTGCCTATTTCATGTCTGGGCTCTGCCATATACCCTCTGAATGATTTTGGGCATGGCACTTTCCTTCTTTAGGGATCAATTTTCTTCTCTGTTGAACTTGACAATATCTCAGGTCTCTTTCAGTTCTAGCAAGTTGCTACTGCTAATTCTGGCCTCCAGGGCCTCAGAGAAGAAAGTCTTCTGTTTGGTTCATCATCCCAGGTCCCATCTTTCAAATGCAGTATCGAGCCCCCCCCCTTTCACCCCTCAGATGTGTTTGCAGGACCAGTCTCCCTGCTCAAAATTCCTCTGGGATACCAGGAGAGGCAGCTTTGGCATAATTTAGTAGTAAGAGCACTGATTTTGGAGTCAGGGAATTCAGATAAAAACTCAGTTCTGCTACCCACTCCCTACATGTTTTTTCCTCTCTGGGGCTTAATTTACTCATCTGTAAAATGAATGAGTTTGACTATGCGACCTCTAAGTTTGCTTCTAGCTCTGAGGTCCTTTACTACACTGATCTGTGTTGTGGAGCTGCAGACAAAGGATTTCTTCCTGTTGGAATAATTCCATCTCATAATTCTTTTTCCCCTAGTCTTAAGCCCATCCTACCGATTCTGCCAGTTGGAATGCAGGCTGTAGACTGCTGACTGTAACTCCTGGGGGGACAAATCTCTATCCATCAACCCCCTCATCCCAACACCACTTCCTGGCAATGGGGGCTACTCTCCATTTGCCACCAGTCGTGAAAAATGACTTGTATTTTTAGCTCCTTGAAAAAGTATCTTTGATATATGAGACTGCAGGCCCAGGAACCCTGGCCTATGAGATTAGCTCCAGAGTGGGGTTTCAAATGGAGAGGCTAGAAGTGTGGTGGCTATGGTCTGTTGGCTGTTACCCTCCAAAAGTTCTAAATATACCCAAACTAAAAGTATGGGTTTAGGCTAATAGATTTGGTGGCACTGAGTTGCTATTAAGTGCTTTTGTTCCCTCTACAGCATGATCAAATGTTCAAAGGATATGATCAAATCCCATTTGTGATGCAGTAGGAAGAATACTGAATTGAAGTCCAAGGTCTGACATTTAATAGCTAAGTGAGCTTGGATAAATCACATATTCATAGCTTGCAAGAACTGGAAGAGGCTTTAGAGCAGGGGTTCTTAACCTGGGGTCTATGGATAGATTTAAGAGATTTGGTGAACTTGGATGGGGAAAAATTACATCTTTATTACAAGGCAATTGGTTTCCTATTTTGAAATCCTATTTTATTGTATGCACTTAACAACATTCTTCTGAGAAGGGGTTTCATAGACTTTACTAAGTCAATTCATCAAGCATTTCTTAAATACCTCCTATGTGCCAGGCATTCCACTAAGTACTTAGGTTACAAAGAAAAGAGGTCCATGACATAGAGAAGACAAATTCACTGATAGAAAAGTCCAGTCCTGGTATTTTGCAGACCTTAGCACACAGAACAATGTCAGACAAGAGAGATTTTTTTTAAAAAGACAAAGCAAAAAGGAGACACTGTTCTGATGGGATAGGTGCAAACTAGAATAATGAGTAGATTCTAACAATATGAAATATAATAGGTAACAAAAATCAGCTGCAGAAAATATAGGGTGGGGAAAGATGGAACTAGACAATTGTTTGTGACCCAAGCTGTTATGGTCAAAATGAGGTAAACTGAGAATCACTTCAAAGCCCAAGGAGTTCTGGTGGACTGCAGGTTCAGGATGAATCAACCATGTGACATACCAACCCCCAAAGCTGACAATATGTGAGGCTACACAAATAGAAACACAGAATTCAAAGCAAGGGAGAAACAATAGTCCCACTGTTCTTTTCCTTGGTCCAACTACATTTAGGGTATTGTGTTCGTTTCTAGGTAATGTGCCTTAATGTGCATTTAGCTGAGTTTACATTCAGAAGGTTGTTGCAAAAGTGGAGAGAGCCCAGAGGAAAATGAGTAGGGTGGAAAGGGGATTCTAAACCATATCATTTGGGGACCAGTTGTTGGAAGGGAGAATGTTTATCTTAGAAAAGAAATGACCGCCTTCAAGTATCTGAAAAGATTTCATGTGCAAGTGAGAGCAAGTTTAGGAGCTTGGAGTTATAATTTTAGAGCTGGAAGGGACCTTAGAGATCATTTAATCTAACCTTTTTTATAGAGGAGAAACTGAGATCAAGTGAAGTCATACATGAAGAAAGTGGATGAGCAGGATTCAAATCCAGATCTTCTGGCTCCAAATTCCCCTGAGGTGTGGTGCTTTTTCCCCTATTGCACCATGCTTCTGCTGTATGTTTTTCTTAGCCTCAGAGGGCAGATCAAAGAATGAAGTTTACCAGAAGTGGATTTGGAATCAATGGAAAAAAAAATTCCTTAACAATGAGAGTTATCCAAAAGGAGAATGTGCAGCCTCCAAGGGCTCCCCATCACCTTTTTAAGCAAAGGTTCCATTGCACTCAGCCCCTAGAGATTCTTCTAGTTCAAGCATGGCTTGGACTAACTTAGCTCTCAAGTTCCTCCCAGATCTTAGATGCTAGGGTTCTGAATATGCAAAAATGTAGCACACACCACTGGGGGCACAAATTTCTGGCCAGATTGTTGTTTTGGCACTAGTGTTTATTATCTAGCTATATCTTTCTTCCTGCAATAGACACGCTCCAAAAATTTGTATGTCAATCAAACTTTTGGCAATTTTATTGCTATTTTAAATGCATTAGGGGAATTTGTCATTTAAAGGAACTTAGGGAGTGAATAATTGTGTAAAGTGAACACTCTATTATATTGATTTTTTCAGTTTAGATTGTTCTTAAGGGGAGCTCACCTACACAATAATGAAAAGGGACAAAACCAGAAACGTGCGTGCTGTACTTAATTGTGTGGAGCAATAAAAAGGGCCATGCCTCTGGAGTCACAGAATCTGGGTGCAAATTCTGTCTTTAATGCTTACTGCCTGTGTAATATTGGGAAAGTGACCTAATCTCTGTGAACTTGTTTTTCTTTATCTGTAAAATAAAGGGATTATAATTCTTTAAAACTATTGTCCTCAGTCTGTAGGATAGCATTTCCAGAACCCCTAAGGTTCTTGTGAGAGGACTACAGTAGGGCCTTTCTACTTTTAGCTGCTTCTAATCCCATGCTTAGGCTACTAGAATACTAAGATACTATGTTATAATAGGAAAAACACTGGACTTAGACTCATAAGAATGGTGACTTTATAGCTAGATCATCTTAGGCAAGTCTCTTCCATTTTCTGCACCTTAGTTTCCTCATATGTAAAATGAGAAGTTTGGACTACATGATCTCTAAGGTTCCTTCCAGCTCTAACATTTCATATTCTAAGGTTCCCCTAGCTCTGATGTTCTATGTGTTACACTTTAATTGTCCATATTTCCAAGTGCTTCCCAGTCCTGGCATCCTGGATTCTCAGATCCCATCCAGGTCTAACTCTGACAAATTATATTCTAAAGACTTCCAGTGCTAACATTGTGTTTCTTGTTTTGAGGCCCCTCCTTGCTTTGATGTTGGGGGTAGTTTCAACATAATAACTACAAGGATGAAGAGGGTGATAATAGATTGATGAGGAGGAGAGAGAAAGGAGAGCAATCCAGTCCTAGAATCTGGCTTCATGCAGCTAAGAGATAAACTAGAGGGTGAATAGAGTTGACCCTTGATCCTTACAACCCTTACTAACTGAGCTTTCCCCAACCTCACCTCCATCTGCGAGGTCAATACCTTATTGACTCTGACAATCTTTTCATCTCTAACTTTAAGTGGGGGCCTGAGATGTGCAGAGGGAATTGTTCCCATAGCAACACATAAGAGACACAAAACAAACGCTACTCTGAAAGCAGCTACTGGTTTCACCTGCTCAGAGAGAAACAGTCTAAGCATGGTCTTATGCCATAATACAGAATAACCCCATTTTACTGGGGCTCAAAGACTCCAGGACACATCCAAAGAGCTATCCTTTTTGACAGACCTTCTTAGAGGTCCTATCACTCAACAGGACATAGTAGCCAAATAATTAATTTAACCTTGAGCTGCATAAATAGGAGCAGAGAATCCAAAATAAGGAAGCTATTATTAGTTCCTTTGTCCTTTGCCTTGGTCAGAATGTATCTAGAATCTATGGTCTGTCTGGACTCTTTATTTTTCCCTATACAGAGTAAGTAGTGCAGTAGATAGAGTTCTGGCCCTGGAATCAGGAGGACTTGAGTATAAATCTGTCCTCACACACTTACTTGCTGTGTGACCCAAAGCAAATCATTTCACTCTGGTTATCTCAGTTTCCTCATCTGTAAAATGAGCTGGAGAAGAAATTGGCAAACTACTCCAGCATCTTTGCCAAGAAAATCTCAAATAGGATCATGAAGAGTCAGGTATGACTAATCAATTAAACAACAACAACTCTTCTTCAGCAGCTGCCAAGGGTCCTCTGTACATATGATTCCCAGATCTCTATATCCAATTTTAGCCTCTCTCCTAAAATGTGATCTCACACCACCAGTTGTCTGTTAGACATATCCAACTGAATGAATGAATGAAAAAGACTTTCTCAAGTGCTTACTATGTACCACACAATGTAGATTCAGCAGAAGCAAAAACAGTTCCTGCCCTCAAAGTGCTTACATTCTAATGGGGGAAACAGCATATAGAAGGGAGTGATGGCCAGAAAAGAATACATTTTTTTTTGTTTGTGTCCTTAATGTTCAGCACAATTCCTGGCACATAGGAAGGACTTAATAAATGCTTATTGAATTGATCCTATAAGCCTAGGTATTTGAAGTTACATCATGGGAGAAATAAATTATACTTGATCTGCTTGGCCCCAGAGGACAAAAGGAGGAGGAATGGGTAGCAGCAGCTGCAGAGAAGGCAGATCTTAAATCTAAGTAAGGAAAAACTACCCAATAATTAGAGCTGTCCCAACGTGGCATACATAGGCTGACTTGAGAAGGACGCAAGTCCCCGTCATCAGAGGTTGCCTCGGAAGACTGCAGAGGGAAGGCTTAAGGTCAGGCCCCATTTCTGAGGTTCTGTGATTGTGAGTTTGGGGATTGAGGTCTGCCATTGTAAAATCTTTTACAAATCACTTTCCTCACAGCAAGTAGTGTGGTTTAGGGCAGTCTGCTGGCCTAATGTGGTAGGCAACACTCCCCAGTGCATCCTGAATCAAAGTAAAATGTAATTGGGAGATACTCAACAAAATAAACAAAAATACAATAAAACACAGATAAAACTAGTTTGTGGCTTTCTAAGTCAATATGTGGCCTCATGGTGTGGCTTAGTGGCCCTTTTCTACCTACCACTGGCTTAGGAGAAAATCTTAAGAGAAGGAAGATTTACTTTGACATAGTTAAGTCATTGAACCTTGACTAACAAGTCTCCAAGTCTCAGTTTACTCATATGTAAAATGGGTTTAATAATATTTACACTCCTTATCTCAGCAAGGAATATTATTTCCTATTGATGTTATATATAGCTTGCTTTGTATATATTTGTTTGTATGTTGTGTTTACCAATTCATTATAAACTCCTTAAGGGCAGAGACTGTTAGGTGTGATCTAACCTGGACAAAGTACAGCAGGAGTGAAAGCCAAGCCTCTCTCTGTGCAGCCTGAGATTATATGACATTAATTACATTTGCATGTAATTAAAAACTACATTTTAAAAAATAGCTTCCTTATCATACTGTCAACTCATATTGAGTCCTGTAAAAGACTGAGATCTTTTCCTGACAAGCTGCTATCTAACTGCCTCTCTCATTAAGTCAATTTATTGGACCCAAACATAGTATTTTACATTCTATCCTCATTAAATCTGATCTTATTAGATCTAGTCCTATGCCCTAGACAGTCAAGATCTTTTGGGATCTTGAATGTCACCCACCTTAGTGGCTTTATAATATCTGCAAATTTGACAAGGATGCTGACTCTATCCACATCATTGATAAAAATGTTAAATAGCACATATCTCTGAACCATTCCATTAGAGACCTCCAGCCAAGCTGACATCAAATCATGAATGGTTACTCTTTGAGATTGGTCATTCAACCATTTCTAAATACATCTAATTGGACTATTATCAAGCTTACAATGTTCCATCCTCTCCACAAGAACAGAATGACATGTTTTCTAAACACTTTAATAAAATTTAGCTAAATCATATCTACACCATTGTCTTCAATGACTAGTTTAGTAATCCTATCAAAAAAGGGAAAGAAATTGCATTGGTATGACCTCTTATTAATGAAGATAAATTGTTTTTTGTGACCATTGCTTCCTTTTCTAGATGTTCACCAACCATCTCTTTAATTATACACTCTGGAATCTTCCAGATTCTGGCCTGGTTTGCAGATTCCAGTCTTCTCCCTTTTAAGAAATCAGGACATTTACTCTTCTGTTTGCTTTTCTCCACAATGTTTCTTTCATATATTACTGACAATAGTTCAACAATTATATTCACCTGTTCTTTCAGCATCTAACAATGTACTTGACTTGGGAATTGAGTGCCACCTTTTTTATTTATTTCTCAAATTTACTCTGTTAGAGCAGCTAGGTAGTATGGTGGATAATGCACCAGGCTTGACGTCAAGAAGATTCATCTTTATGGGTTCAAATCCAACCTCAGATACTTACTATCTGTGTGAACTTGAGCAAATCACTTAACTCTACCTCATTTTCCTCATCCATAAAATGAACTGGAGAAAGAATGGCAAACCTCTCCTGTATCTCTGTCAAGAAAACCTCAAATGGGAACATGAAGAGTTGGATATGACTGAACAGAAGCAACAAACATTTTTGTTCCTTTTCAATCCAAAGTCCATTTTCCTTGGAAGAGATAAAAAAGAAACAAAATAAGAATTGATCAGCTTTGCTTTCTTCCTGTTGCCAGTTATCATCATCACATCCTCCCTAAGCAGTGGTAAAATTACATTGATTCTCACCTTTTCCCAGTGTTATTGAATTGATTCTCTTTTTCGTCCTTAATTTTCCTGGCCAGCCTCTACTAATTCTGAGCTCTTTAGAGTTCCTGGTACCATTTCCCCAGTTCTATGTCACGCTTTTGTTCTTATTCGGTTACCTGTCCTTGTTTCCATCTTCTTTCTCTAAGCCTTCTTTTAAAATCACTTGTTTGTTCCTCTGTTGTTCTTTATTAAACATCTCTCATATGGTTTCTGAATTTTTTATAAAACAAATATATATTAGTATCTATCCCCTTCTTTTACCAGTCCTATGTCATTTGAATAAGTTATACCCAGAGTCATACTTTTGTCTAAAATCTCATTCTGACAAGTTGCAATGTTCAATCAACCAAGAAACATTTATAACTATGTACCAGATACTGTCCTAAATGCTAGGGATATAAAAAGAAGAAAAATAGTCCCTGCTCTCAAGGAGTTTATAGTCTAGTGAGGAAGACAACATGTAAGCAAATATATAAAAAAAAAACAAGGTTTCATACCTTGCTTTCATAAAACAAGGATAAATAGTGAATAAGAAATAGAGGTTAGGCACTGGAATAAAGAGGGGTTGAGGGAGGCTTCTGATCTCTAAGAAGTAAAAATTGCTGCCTTGTCTCATATGTCTTCTTGTTTATTGCCTAAACCTTGTTCATCTGTATATAGACATTTGAGATCAGGGATTTTCCTCCTGGCTTCTTTTGTTTTTCCTGGCTCCTTTTTATGGCTGTTGTCACTTCTGAGTTTCTGGGTGTCTGAAGAGCTATGGTGTAAATAGGACAAGTATTACTAGAGGTAAACTGACTTACCCATCAACATGGACTTGTAAAAGGAAGAGATGAGACTCCAATTCAGACATAATTTGAGGAGTTAAGTGGGAAGATCAAACCTTTACTCCAGAATGATGAATTTTTAGGAAAATGATAAAAATCTCAGTCCTTTCAGCAGCACAGAAATAAGAGGATATCAAGGATAATTATTTAAAATAAAACCTATCTCCTTTGATCTATCATCTCCACTCTGCCTCCTTTGTCCCCTTTCCCCCCCTCACTTTGTTGTTGTTGCTGAGATACGCCTAACTCTTTTTTTTTCAATTTTGCCCAGCTCTTCATGACTCCCTTTAGGTTTTGTTGTTTTTGTTTTTGTTTTTTTTTTTTTTTTTTTTGGCAAAGGTACTGGAGAGGTTTGTCATTTTCTTCTCTGAGGCAAAGAGGGTGAAGTAATTTGCCCAGGATCACACAGCTAGTAAGTGTTGTTTGACCCACTCATTCTTTAGAATTAGATTATTTAGTTTACAATTAATTTTTGGTCTATTTTTCATGTATTATACATAATTTTTATTGCATTATGATCTGAAAAGGATGCATTTGCTATTTCTGCCTTTCTGCATTTAATTGTGAGGTTTTTATGCCCTAATTACATGATCACTTTTTATGCAGGTGCCATGTGCCTCTGAAAAAAGGTATGTTCCTTAATCTAGTAAATGTCGTATTTGAACTCAGGATTTTGACTCTAGGCCTAGCACTCTGTGCATTATACCAGCTGTAGTCTCAAAATAGTCTCCTGATCTCGAAGGTGTCTTCCTCCTGCCCAGGTGTAATTAGTAGGGCTTCCCCCAAAAGGATGAGGTCCTAGGTGCTACTGGGGATTTGGGCCATCTGACTTCATGTCTAGGACTTGAGCACTGCACAATTATAGTTACAATGACATCCTGCTATTCCTGGGATATCTCACTCTGTTAGCGGCTAGAGTAGAACTCTTTCTCACTTCCCCCAGTGCCTCTGCCTTGGTTATTCCAAGACTGCTGTCTGAATCATCTGTTTTGCAGAAAAATTTGACTAGAGTTTCCTAAAGCCTTGTCCCCTGAGGGTCTAGGAAATCTTTCTCCAGTCTGACTCCTTTCATGACTCTCTACTCATTTCCTGGAGCACAATAACATTAACAGCAGCAACAATAATCAATTATTCCCATTTCTTTGGCACTTTTATTTACACAGAACTTTCTTTACAGAAATCCTGAGGGCAGGTTATTATCCCCATTTTGCAGAAGAGGAAACTGAACCTTAGAAAGGGGGAAGGAAATGGAATAAGCATTTATTACATTCATACTGCGTGCCAGGCACTTTGCTATGTGCTTTATAAATATCATCTCCCTGGAGGTACTATTATTATCCCCATTTTACAGTTGAGAAAACTGATTTGCTGGGGTCACCTAGCTAGTAAGTGTCTGAGGTCGGATTTGAATTTAGGTCTTTCCTTCCAGTTTAGCATTTCTGAATTTAGCACTTTGGTCTAGCTGCCATAGAGAGGAAGGAATTTTCTCAGTCATATAGCTAGTTAAGTATTAGAGGTGGGACTTGAATCCAGGTCCTCTAAACCCAGTATCTTGTATTCTACTACCTCAGGCTTACAGGACCAAGGCCATCCCCATTTGTAATCAGGGAGCATTCTAGGGACTAAAGCATTCCCAGAGATATTCAGAATGGGCACCAGGGCCACTGATTTCCCCAAAGGACTTAGGCCAGTCGTCTTAACCTTGATTTTGTCAGGGTCTTTGACATTCTAATGAAGCCTATGGATGAACCCTCAGGATGCTTAAATAATTAAAAGAAATGCTTAATTTCAGTTAGAGGTTAGTGAAAATAAAAATATAATATTTTTCTCATCCAAGTCCACAGATTCCTTGATATCTATCCCAGCATAGAACATTCCAGCTGCAGAATACCAAGAAGAAATTATCATCTTCTAGTATCATAGGAATTATAGCTAGGAGAAGCTTTGGATACCATCTAGTCCAGTAGTTCTCGTCATTTTTATTGCTGTTTTGTTCAGTTCAGAAGATCCTTTGGTTTGAGGAATCAACACTGAAAATATAAGGAGATTCAATTTACTTTTAATAAGACTAGACATCTTTGTTGAATTCTTTTTCTGTTTTGAGGTTAGTGTAAACTTAATAGACAAGTTGTGGTCATTTAATGAATGAATGAATTTTAAAAGCATTTATAAAATATTTACTATGTGCTAGTACTTACTAGGTGGCCTAGTGGATAGAGCCTCAGGCCCAGAGCCAGACACTTCAAACACAGTTCAAAACTGGCTTCAGCCTTTTACTAGCCATGAGATCCAGGGCAAATCACTTAATATAATTTGTCTCAATTTTCTCATCTATAAAATGGAGATAATAATAGCACCTACCTCCTGGGGTTGTTATAAGAATCCAATGAGACAATAATTATAAAGTAAATGTTATATAAATAGTAGCTATGATTATGATTATCACTATGTGCTAAGCACTGTGCTGAGCATTATTTATCCAATCATAATCAAACAATCCAGTCCCCTCCCTCAAAGAACTTACATTTTAATGGGGGAGAGGGAAAGAATACATGTAGGGGATTGGTTTGCTAGGGATCAGTAGCCAGGGAAGGACGATTTGAGAAGTTACAGGATAGTGAGTGGAATCATAAGGGAATTGATTGATATGTTTATGGGATTTGATTATTATTTTTAGAATTAGGTAGAAAGGTTGGGGTGGGATCAGGATAGGAGACCCGGAGTACTGGATCCTGTCTGATGTAGAAGATGGAGAATGTGGCATTGTGTGAATAAGGAACTGAGAATAGTATCATAGGTCTGGACCAGGCCTTATTTGGTCACCCCCAGGAACCTAAGACAGAAGCAGGAGTGCTAATTCTGGAGCAAATACCATATTTAAACTTACAGTGTATACTGAAAAAGTTAAAATTTATATTTAAAACATCTTAAATAATATAATAACCAAAAATTTGTGGCGTTTTAGTAAAACTTGGGATATACCCTTTGAGAACCACTGATCCAATTCTATTCATCCCTGTGGAATATGAGACCCAGTTATATGAAAGTATCACACAGTGAGGGTCACAGCTAGAACGTGAAGCCACATTTTCTGATCCCATCCCCAACAACCACCATCCTCCTCATCATCATCTTCACATTAGCTCTGCAATTTTTTGCTGCAGAAACCAAGAGGCCTTTGGTAAATTATCTTCTCCCCATTGAGAAGCCCCTGAGATTTTTTTTATCCCTGATGGATGGCCAGGGTTGGACCTATGAATCCTTCAAAAGTCCCAGACCTGAGTGCTCAATCTCTCATAACTCTGAATTAAGGACACAGAGTGACACCAGAGACAGTTGGATAAAGGATGAAATAAGAGGTCTGATAAGTGTGATTGATGGCTGAACTCTGTCACACTGTGCTGGGGGAAGAGCACAAAAGGGCTCCGAGTTATTACCCTCTCGTGGTCTTCTGGGGATGGGGAAGGAGAGAGCTAAAAGTATGCAGAGTTTGGAGTCAGAGGACCTGGGCTGGAAGTCCAACTGTGCAGCTTCCTAACTGTGAGTTCTTGGGCAAGTCACTTAAAATTTTAGCTAAAATGAGTAGGTTATATATTAGATTGCTTGCTGTTTTGGGTGGGATATGGAATCTGGAACATAAGTTTTGCAAGGGAGAATGTTAAAAACTATCTTTGCATGTATTTGGAAAAATAAAATACTTTAATTTTTTAAAAATAAAATGAGTAGGTTAGAATAGAACATATAATAAAGTCCCTTCCAATTCCAAATCCTATATGGACCCATTCTTCACTCAGGCTAACACTCACCAGTGAAGCCATTCCAGTACCTTTCCCCAAATCTGATTCTACATGAAATATTGCCTGAGCTCTCCCCCAGCTGCTACTGCCCTACTGCCCTTCTATTATCTTTATCTATTTATATATATATATATATATATATATGTACATATATATATATTCTCCCTTTATTGAATGTAAGCTCCTTGAGGGCAGCTGCTGTTTTATTTTTGTCTTTTTATTTCCAATACCTAGCACTAACATTTGTTGCTTGTTGATTTCTACATCTTTAGGAAAATCCTGCTGAACCCCATTGGTATGAGTGGGAAAAACAAATTTTGTAGGAGGTAATGAGGCTACCTTTGGTAGAAATGGCAAATTTAGAACTCAGTTTTGGGGAATAGCCAAGAGGAGACAGGAATATATGGATGGGAGCATTCTGAATACCCTTGCAATCTTTTTTTCCTACTTCCCACATTTCTGCTGTTATTCAGTCATATCCAACTCTTTATGATCCCATCCTAGCAAAGGATCTGAAGTGGTTTGCTATTTCCCTCTCCAGTTCATTTTACAGATGAGGAAACCAACACAAACAGGGTTAAGTGACTTGCCCAGGCTCACACAGCTAGTAAGTATCTAAGGCCTGATTTGAACTCAGGAAGAGAAGAGTTCCTGAACTCCAGGCCTGATGCTCTATCCACCACTGCCCAGACTTTTTGCTTTAGATAGTGGGTCTCCTTATAATCTCATGCTATGGGTGTTCTTCATTCAGACCTTTACTAATGATGGTTTCTCTCCCCTGGCATTCCTCCCTGCTTTTATGCACTAGTTGAAAACTTACTTTTTCCCTCAGGGTCATACTCAAGACCCAGCTCCTTCAGGAAGTCTACCTAGCCCAATCTCAAACCACAGTGATACTCTTTTCCCAACATACTACATTTCCATAGCAATTAGGTAGCTTCCCATCGAGGCCTTAGGTACTCTTGCTATAGCATCACAGAAGGGACATCCAATCCAACAGAGGCCTCTATTAGTAGAAATCATAGAATATCTAGCTGACCTCTGCTATTGATTTCTAGGAAGAAAAAACTCATCACCTCCTGGGGTCAGCCTATTTCACTTTTGAACAATTCTGGGTGACCAAAAAGTCTTTCTCTTATATTTAGGCTAAGTCTGTCTTTAACATTTTCAATCATTATTTCTACTTTTGCCCTCTCAGGTCAAGCAGAATGTGTCTAATCCCTATCCCTTGTGACAGTCCTTTATTTTGTACCCATAAATCTTTTATTCTCCAGAATAAACTTTTCCATTTCCTTCAACTGATCCTTGAAAACTTGAATTCAAATCCAATGTTGAATACTTACTAACTGTGTGATCTTAGGCAAGTAGCTCAACCTATTTGTCAACTCTGAAATAGGAATAATAATAGTACCTACCTTACAGGGTTGTTTTGAGGATTAAATTATATACTATTTGTAATGCATTTGGTACAACATCTGGAACATAATAGATGCTAGTTATTGTTGCTGTTAATCTCTAGTTCCTTCTCTATCCTGGTCATCTTCCTCTGTTTATACCCTGGTTTATCAATGTTTTACCTAAAGCTTCCCTGACTTCCAGAAACAAACACAGTACTCCAGGTGTGGTCTGATCAGGACCAAAGGCAGCCAGACATCATTTTTCTGTCGATGCAATCCAAGATCACATAAGTGCTTTTTTTTTTTTTTTTTTTTTGCTAATCTGCTATATCACAATTTGATTCATATTGAGATTCCAGTCCAGAAAAACGCCTTCTTTTTCCACATGAAGTTTTAATTAGTTACATCCCTCCTCCTCTATACTTACATAATTGACTATTTGAATCCAAATGAAGGACTTTGCATTTATCCTTATTATTTCCTCTTATTTGATTTAGTCCAGTATTCTGTACTGTTAAGGTCTTTTTTGGAAAAACATACACACACATGTGTATATACATATTTTTATATGTATATACACAGGAACACAAACACATACATATAAGTGTATATATAAATATATGCTTTTAATGCAAAATTATTTAGGGGACAGATTGATCTTGACTTCCAAACTGTGCTTTCTCCTCTTTAAAAAAAGGAGTTTTGTGTCATAGATATCAGAGCCAGGCCAGAAGGAAGAAGAGATTCAGAAGTCCAGCACAGATGTGATGAGTTGCAAAGAGATAAGCCATGAGAGCCAATATAGTGCAAGTCAGCTCTGTCATCATTGATCCATAATTCCTTTTTCTTAAGATAGGGGAACTGAGCATGGGAGTTAAGATCAGTTCATTCACTGGTCAGGCTCTCTTCCAAGTCTCTCTGCACTCAAATCTCCTTAGTCACAAAAATTGATATATTCACATATCCATATGTATATACATATACACAAATAAATGTATATATGTGTATTTAAATTTTATTAAATAGTTATCTTTTGTTTTGACAACATCTTCATTTCCAGATGTAACCCTTTATGTAACCCAATGAGTCATGCTTTGTGACAAAGGATAAAAAAAGAGAGCCAAAAAAACCCAGATCAGCAAATTAAACCATATAACTCAGTCTGATGGTATTCTGCCCTCATAGTTGTCCATGTCTATAAAGAAGGGGAAAGACTTTTTTTATTTCTTCAGAAACCAAGCTTCTGATGTAATATTCAGTTTCAGGTCTTTTGTTTTTTTCCATTTATAAAAGTTTTAATCATTTTGTAATTTTTTTTGATTTCTTGCTTATCTTGCTTTGCATCAATTCACACAAATCTTTTCAAGCTTCTTTGAATTCTTTATACTTTCAGTACATATTTTATAAATATATATAAAATTCCCTATCTAGTCTGAAAGGAGATAGAAAAGGGACTGTATTACTTTCAACTTTTTTGCATTCCCTCTCCCTGCCCTCTGCCATATCTATCATAGTACTGCACATACAGAAGTGATTTTAAAATGTTTGTTGTGGGGCAGCTAGATGGTGCAGTGGATAGAGCACCAGCCCTGAGGTCAGGAAAACCTGAGTTCAAATCTTATTTCAGGCACTTAACACTTCCTAACTGTGTGACCCTGGGCAAGTCACTTAACCCCAATTGCCTCAGCAAAAAAAAAATTAGTTTGTTAAATGAATGAAACAAAAGAATGAATGAGTGAATAGAAAAATTAAAAAGGAAATAATAAATAAATACATGGAAAAGTTGGATTTGACTTTGGTATTAAAAAGGTAAGTTTCCCAGGCTTACATCCAACACGAGAAAATAAGAAGCATATTTGATTCAATCCCAAATCTTTCCACAGTTTGGAATGTCGGGGAAATTGCATTTAGCAAAGATGGAAAATTTTAATCTTATCTACAGCGAACCCTTAAAAGTCCAAGGCTACTAGTAGTTAGTTAAGAACTTATAGACATCGGGGCAGCTAGGTGGCGCAGTGGATAGAGGACCAGCCCTGAAGTCAGAAGGACCTGAGTTCAAATCTGGTCTCAGACACTTAACATTCCCTAGCTGTGTGACCCTGGGCAAGTCACTTAACCTCAATTGCCTCAGCAAAAAGCAAAAAAAAAAAAAAAGAACTTATGGACATAAGAATAAGAGATTTAACTAGTTCAAACTCTAATTTTGCAGAAGAGGAAATAGCCATAGGAGAGAAGTGGCCCACCAGAGTCCCACAGCAAGTCAGAGCCAGAGCTGGAAGACAGTGGGTCCTAGGTTTTTAACTGCAAATCCAAGACTCTTTGCTCTCCTGCAATATGTGGGTATGAGCTTGCTAACTCAACAAAGTCCCATATCATTCTTCCAGATCCATCCTGTATTTACTGGCATTATGATCTTTTTATAGTTCTGATTCTGTCAAGGGCTCTGCCTCTTGCCCTCAAATAGTTGAATTTGATGATAATAATAATTTTCATTTCTATAACTCTTCAGAATTTACTAAGCACTTTAGTAAGGAAAGCAGGTAGTGTAAAATTATATGAATCCCATTTTACAGATGTATAAGTAACTTGATTAGAGTTATGCCTTTTTAAAAAGTTTTTAAAAAATATTTTATTACAATTTTAGCTCTAAGCTGTCTTCTTCCCTCCTTCCCAACATTTAATCATCACATTCACACACACACAAACACACACTCATGCACACATACGTGTGTGTGTGTATGAAATTATATAATATATACTTCAATATATTAATTCTTTCTCTTAAGGTGAATAGCATCTTCCTTCATAAGTCCTTTGTAGTTGATTCATACTTCTTAGAGCCCAGGGTCATACTTCCAGTATGCATCTAAGCAAAGATTCAAACTCAGATCTTTTAATTCTCTGAGCAATGTGTAATATATTGCACCTGATGGCTCTCATAACTTACATGAGAAAAAAGCATTGTAGGTTACTGGAATTTTACCTACTGGTCTCTCTGGGGGGCAAACAGAAGTATTTCTTTTGAGGGCTGTTCATTCGGCCTTGACAGTGCTTCAGGACCATGGACAGGGACATGATATCGTCCAATCTACTAATATTGTCACAGGACCTGATTTGAGTCCTGACTTTTGCCTTTTATTAGCTATGTGATCTTGAACAGATCATTTTTCTACTCTGGGCTTCAATTTTCTCACCTATGACATGAGGAGATTAGACTAGTTGACCTTTAAGGTCATGTCTAGTTATTAATCTATGAACATAAGATCTGGGAGGGGCTTCAGAGACCATAAATTTCATGGAATCCCAACTCTAGACCTGAGAAGAGAGCTTAAAGGTCTTCTAATCCAAAATCATCATTTTACAGATGAGGACACTGAAGCACAGAGAAACTGGTAATTTGTTCAAAGAAACATGAGTGCTAAGAAAGAGCAACAGCATTCTAATCCAAGTCTTCTGCTTCTATAGCCAGTATTCAGTAAACAAACCACTAGTTTAATTCCTTCATTTACAGATGAGGAAACTGAGACACATAAATGTGGAGTAATTTAGCCAATGTCACACAGGTACTAAGTATCAGGAAGAGGATTTGAATCCAGGTTTTCTGAGTTCACAAGCCAATATTCTGTCCAATAAACTACTACTTCAGCTCTTCATTACAGACAAGGAAATAGGTCCATAAATGTTGAGTGACTTACCCTATGTCACACATATGTTAAGTATTAGAGCAAGATTTGAACGCAGGTTCTGACACTAGAGACAATTCTCTTTCCAGCATTCTACAAGTTCCACTCTTCATTTTACAGATGAGGAAACTGAGGGGTGTATTGTGTCATGTTGTGTGAAGGGATTTGCCCAAGTCAGTGGCAGAGCTGGGATTGAAAGCCAGGCCCTCAGACCCTGAGCCCAGAGCTTGACCAGAACAGATGGCTTAATCTGCCACTTCTAGGATCTCAAGCCTCTCAACTCTCACCCTTGTGTACAGTGAATGAGCATTACTTTCTACTCAGTTGTTCTGCTGGCCTCCTGCCCTGGCTCTTTGATCCCTACTGGCAAGTGTTTGCTTCCTTTGGTCCCAGTAGTAGTTAGATTGATTAATTGTTGCACAGCCCCCCTCCTCCCTCCTCATCCTTTCTTTTTCTCCATCTCTTTTTGGCATCTACAGACCTGGTTTTGTTTCCCTAGAAGGATAGAAACCACCAGTTTGCAAATTGTAAATAATATGCAGAAAAAATATAAACAATACAATTTCTATATTGCTTTGAAATGTACAACACACTTCCTCCACTACACTGTGAAACCAGGAATGTAAGAAATAGTAGCTTTGTTTTACAAAAGAGGAAGCCAAAGCTCAGAGAAAGGAAAATTTGCCCATGGCCATACAGTTAACAAGTATTGAATATAGAACTGGAATCTGGGAAAAGAGCTACTAGAAACTTCTCTATGGACCTCAGTTTCCTCCTTCTGGAGAATAACATATTATAGTAGTCTACATTGCAAATTTCCTTCAGGCTCTGACATTGTATGTTTTAAACTCCCTTAGAGCTCAGTTTTTTAGCCTGCCATATCTGACATTCAGTGTTCAGTGTTCAGTGTTCTAAGGCCCTGTCAGCCCAGAAATCCAGTGTCCTCAGGCAGCAATAAATAGAATTCTGGGTATTGTGCCAGGAGACGAGTTCAAATCAAGCCTCAGACACTTGCAAACTCTGGGATCCTGGCAAGTCATTTACCTCTATTTTCTCAACTATAAAATAGGGATGATAACATTTATTTCCCATTGTAGATTTTCAGGATCAAATGAGATAATATTTGTAAAATGTTTAACACAGTGTCTGAGACATGATTATATATTATATATCTGGCAAATAATTATATATATACACATATATGTATAAATATGTTTACACACACATACTCATATATAAATTCTTGTTTCCTTCCCTTTCCTCCCACCTCAACTACTTGCTATCAGCTGTCATTGGTGACTCCTGAGTTCTGCTACAGACTTTGTTATTGAGTAGTCCGGTGGGCCATGTACAAGCCCCACACTTGGTTTGACATTTGGGGTGAATCTTTAGTATAAGTACTTCCTCTTTTATCTATATACATCACACCCTTCTATACTTTTTGTTGCTATGTTATTTTTTCCTATATTCTCCATGAAGAATCTAATGCTAAAGGTCCCTAACAATATAGACTTTGCATTTTTCATCTCAGGATTATCAATGTAGGATCTTTCTTGTCACTTTGCTAGCCCATCTTTTTTTTCTCAATAGTATTTTATTTTTCCAAATATATGTAAATATTGTTGTCAACATTCATTTTTATAAGATTTTGTGTTCCAAATTTTTTCCTTCCTTCCTTACCTCCCCCCTTCCCAAGACAGAAAGCAATCTGATATAGTTTGAAAATGTGCAGTCCTTTTAAACATATTCCCATATTTGTCATGCTAAACAAGAAAAATCAAAAGGAAAAAAATGAGAAAAAAAACAACCAATCAATAAACAATAATAATAGCAAAAGGTAAAACTATTATGCTTCAATCCACATTCAGTCTCTATAGTTCTCTCTCTGGATGCAGATGGCATTTTCCATTAGCCCATCTTTTTCTAGGCATACATGTGATTATTCAATAAACCTTTAAGTGCCTACTGTGTCCAGAGCATTGGATTAGGAGAAAGGAAAGATTGAGAAAGGTCACATTCTTATAAGTATTTTAAGCTTTTTTTAAGCCCTTTACATCATGAAGTAGTTAAGAAAAGTATTATTATTCCTAGGGCAGCTAGGTAGTACAGTGGATAGAGCTAGTTCTGGAGTTTTAATCTGATCTCAAACCCTTTTTACTTCAGTTTCTGAAGTGTAAAATGATCTAGAGAAAGAAATACCAAACCATTCCAGTCTTTTTACCAAGAAAATCCCAAATGGGGTCATGAAGAGTTGGACATGAATGAACAACAAATTACTGTTTTTACAGATAGGTAAACTGAGGTTCAGGAAAGTTAAACCAAAGTTCACATGGAATTTATTTTGTTTGGGGAGGGTTTTGAGGGGAAGATTTACAATGTGTCACAGCTTGAATCCGAATTATGAGACTAAATAATGATAATAATAACTCCCATAATACTTTCAGGTTTCCAAAGCTTGTTTTTTTCACAAAAACTCCAAGAGGTTAAGGAGAACAATCAGCTCCATTTTACAGATAAGGAAACTGAGGATTAGCTCTAAGTGTCTCACCCACATTCCCACAGTTTATGTGTATTAGAACTAGCATGTGAACCTGCATCCTGGCTCTTTATACTACATTTCTACTATACTCCATTGCCTCTTAAATCCACATGACACATGGTGCTAGGCTCTGGTGATGAAAAATCCCAGAGCTGAGTGAACATTTCCTTCTCATTGACACCCACACCACTAATGATCCAAAGGAGGATATTTTAAAGCAGCCAAATGTTGCTTTTCACCATTTAGTCTATAATTGTGCATTTGCCATGTCCTTAGACAACATGGGAGGTGTCAGTGAAATTATTATAGTTGTTGTTATCTTACATTTATTATACACATTGGTTTAGGGCAAGTCATTTCCCTGCTGCTTTCTAATCAATTTCTCTTTCCTTTAAGTCCATCTTGTGAATGGTTTATAAAAAGCAATCTAAGCTATGTGGAACGTCCTCATCCACCTTTTGGCAGCTTCTGGCAGACTATAGAGTTAAAGATGTCCAGGGATACAAAAAATAGTAGCAGGAATTAGGAAGAAACCCCAGACAGAAGGGGAAAGGAAGGAAGTGCAGGTTCTTTCATCTCTGACTCAGGATGTCAGAGCTTAGATCTGGTGTCTGCCAGGGTCTCCCCACCTGTTGTCCTTGCATGGATTACTTAAGACTCATCACTGACCATTAGTCCTTAGCATCTTTGTCCTTCTCTGTGTGACTTCTTCAGATTTATCCTGTGTGGTTTCTGCATGTTGTCTTCCCTATTAGGTGGATCTCTGAGAACAGGGACAATCCTTTACCTGTCTTTGCATCTACAATACATAGTCTGGCACATGCTAGGCTCTTAGTAAATGTTTACTGACTGATGGCCTGACAGTACTATGTGAGAATGGCACATGCAACACAAGGGAATGCAAATGCAGACACACAGGGGAGGCATCCCAGGTAACTGGATTCTGCCAAATTGCTCTGCCATGAAAAGATCTCATTTAGCTCTCCTTTGCTCTCTCTCCTTCCAACACACTCAGCTCTGGGGCAACAATAAAAGGGCCAGTTTGAAAAACACCAGCCCAAGAGTCTGGGCTCTCCCTGCTTTACTCTGCTGCCTGCAGGAATCCTCAGAATGGGAAAGAAGTTGGTGTCCAGCAGTTTACATTAACTGCTGCTTTCCTGCCCACCTCCACTTAACACAATTGCTCTGCATGGAGAAGACAGTGACAAAAAAGTCAACTGCAAGTTGAAAATGGAAAGTAGGGAAGCCTTAGGTGTAGCATAAGGTCATAAAGTATAAATGGCACAGCAGTAAAAGTTCCCTGAAGCTAACACTGAGATGCATCATTTCTGTACCCTTGATCAGGGCAGCTAAGTGGCGCAGGGAATATAGTGCTGGGCCTGAAGTCAGGAAATCTCATCTTCTGGAGTTCAAATACAGCATCAAGCACTTAGGAGGTCCTGGGCAAATCACTTCATCCTATTTGTCTCAGTTTTATTTTCTGTAAAATGAATTAGAGAAAGAAATGGTAAACCATTCTAGTATCTTTGCCAAGAAAACCCAATGGAGTCATGAAGAGTAGGGCATAATTGGAATGACTGATCAATAACATATACTTTATTTTTCTATCAACACTATGAGATATGTGGAAAATATTTTTGGTTTGATTTAGTTTTATATTTCTGGAGTAGGTAAGTCTATAATTTCATCTGTGTGGGGAACTCTGGATACAGAACTCCTTTTCCCAATACTGATAAACAACTGTACAAGTTATGAGAGTTGCCTGGGAGGCATTATAAGTGATTAAGTGACTTGACCAGTGTCACACAAAACAGTATATGTTCAAAAGGAGATTTGAATCCAGTTCTTCTTGATTCCAAGGCCAGTTCTCTGTCTACTTCATTATCCTGCTTCTCATAGCAGAAATATTATTATCCCCAATTTACAGATAAGGAAACCTAGGCCAAAAGAGATGAAGTGACTTGTCTCCTTTGCTGTTCAGTCGCTTTGCTCATGTCTGACTCTTCATGACCCTATTTGGGGTTTTCTTCACAGAGATACAGCAGTGATTTGCCATTTCCTTCTCCAGCCCATTTTACAGTTGAGAAAACTGAGGCAAACAGAGTTAGATTCAAATCTGATATCAGATTTGAATTCAGGAAGGTGAGTTTTTCTGACTCTCAGCCAGGTGTTCTATCCAATGCATCACCTAGTTACCTTATGACAGCTCCAGTGTGGTTTCCACTATACCAGGCTGATTCTCCAGATACTCCCCATTCTCCATACTGGTTGCTTGTGCCAAATACTTTCATGATATTCCTTCTGGGCCAGCAGGGAATCCTGTCTATTGAACAAGGAGACAGAAATGACAAAATGAACCAGAGGAAAACTGTTTCTTCATCACCTTTGAGGAGACATCATGTCAGAGCAGCTGAGGGAATTGTGAGGGGAATGACTATGAGGGCAGAAAAAAGGAACTTTTGACTGGGAAGGGGAACTGTGCCAACTTTCCATCTGCCAGCACTCCTTGGAAGTCCTCCCATTCACCCAGGCCCCTCATTGGACTGGCGCGGGGCTCTGATGTGGACCTTCGCCAGCCAAGAGCATAAATCGTGCCCCCCTTCCCCCAATTGAACCTTCTTGATCTATGGCAATGATTAGAGATGGCCTCAGGTCCATGTCAGGGCATCAGGGGGAGAGATAGATTTCCTTTCTTAATAGAAGGTGGCTGGTTTAGTAATGAGCCCTTCCTGCTAATTGGGAGGGATGATTTAGCACTGGGAGGGGCCCAGGGAATCTTTATCTGAGACTCAAGCAGCCCCAGACAGAAGTACAGGATAAATGGCAAATAATAGCACGAATTTATGTAGCACTTAAAGGTCTGCAAGGCATTTTGTGTGTATTGTGTCATTTGACTCTTTAATCAGTCCTATGAGGTGTTTGTTTTACAGATAAGGAAACAGAGGCTGAGAGTAGGTAAGCAACTTGCTCACAGTCACAAAGAAAATAAGTGTCTGAGGCAGAGTTTTAATTCAGAGCTTCCTGGTTTCAAGTCCAAGACTTGGGCTTGAGTTTTAAGCATTGTGTATGTCATGACTGTTTGTCTTCAAGCAAGCCCATATTATGAGCATGTTACACACAGTATCAATCAATTTGGAGAAAATGGGCTGGATTAAATTTCCACTTTACCTTTTACTAGCTATGTGACCTTGAACACATTATTTCATTTCTTTGAGCTTCAATTACCTCATCTGTAAAATGGAAATAATAAGATTCAGACTCCTCATGGGATCATTGTGAGGATGTCCTAAGCTTTAAAGTGCTATATAGGGGCAGCTAGGTGGCGCAGTGGTTAGAGCACCAGCCCTGAAGTCAGGATGGACCTGAGTTCAAATCTGGTCTCAGACACTTCCTAGCTGTGTGACTCTGGGCAAGTCACTTAACCCCAATTGCCTCAGCAAAAAGCAAAAAAAAAAAAAATTAAAGTGCTATATAAATAACTGACCAATTTTTTTCTAAGGCGTGAAGGAGTGTTTCATTGAACAGGCATATAGAAACAGTTTTCAAACAAATGACAAACTGTAATGTCTGTGATCTATAGGAATAGAATGTACAAAAGACGTCAGTAATCAAGCTAATTGTCTTTTTTCACAGATCTTTACCTATCCATATACATAATGACATCCCTTCTTGGAAGGTGGAAAAGGGGACTTCTACACCTATGATGCCAATGGATGGAGATCAATGGCAACTAGCCTGTAACTTAGCAATGTAGAGATTTGACTGGGATGCTGGGGGCTGGTGATTCATCCAGGCTCAAATTGCAGGCATATATCAGGATATCTTGAACCCATGTCTTCTGACTCTGAGGGTGTCTCTGCTTACTCTGCAATACTATCTCTTTTCTGATTGCTGCAGTGATGTCATGGCAACATGTTGTGTTCATGTTCCTTAAGTATTCTGAAAATGCACAAAGAGGACTGGTTTCAATATGGAAGAAATAATTTTTAAATTCTGCTAACTAACCCTTTTCTTTGTACTAAAGACTCAGAGGGAAGGGTTAAAAAGGGAGAAATCTCTTTCTCATTTATGGGAATGAAACAACAGTATTGGTATAACCAAGACAGAATTCCGTACCTTTCTTCCCAATCCCTTCCCTACCTTCCAAACTCCCTTGTTTCTGTCCAAGGTACCACCATAGGTTGTCATCCTGATCTGCAACCTCAGAGTGATCAACTCCTTCATGGTCCCTCATCCCATACCCCATATCCTGTCAGTTGCTAAGTCTTGTTGTTGCTCCTTCCTTAAAGCCATCTATTTACATCTAACCCTTTCTTTTTATTCATACAGTCACTAGGCTAGTTCAGGACCTCATCACCTTTCATTTGGATTATTGCAATAATCTCCTGATGTCTCCTTATCTTGAGTTTCTCAATTAACCAACAAACACCATCTAAATACCTACTGTGTCTGATGTTGGGAAAGATTGAAGGCAAAATGAGAAGGGGTTAGCAGAGAATCAGAGGAATCGATAGTGTCATGGGAGCAACAAACATGGCCTTGGACAGACTTTGGGAGGTGCAAGATAGAAGGGCCCTATGTGCTGTAGTCCATAGGATCCCAAAGAGTAGGATGTGATTGAATAATTAAACAAAAACAACAACAATAACAATAAATGTATCACCTATTATGTCAGATGCTAAGGGTAGAAAAGCAACAAAGATGTGGTTCCTGTCCTCAAAGAGCTTATATCACATTGAGGAAGAAAACAACATGAATATATATAAATATGTATAAATTATAAAAAGTAATATTATAGGGGGAGGGGCAGGGATTTGAGTAGGAGGCTTTGGTAGCTGGGGAGGGGACTAGAAAAGCCTTCATGTAGAAGATGGCACTTGAGCTGAATTTTGAAGGAAATCAGGGATTATAAGAGGTAGAAGAGAGAAGGGAGGACATTCTGGACATGGGGGACGGTCAGTGTTATGTGTCAGATAAGGAGACATTGGGAGATCATTGCAAGAGACAGAGAGGGCTGGGAGTTAGTGGAAGATCAATTGGGATGCATGTAGAGAGTGAAAAGGGGAGTAATATATAATAAAGCTGGAAATGTAGATTGGGGTCAGGCTGTGAAGGAAACCACATCATCAACTTTAATGCTCAAACTTCATCATCCCCTCCACATTTTCAACCTCCCCTTCCCTTTTGTATGGTATTTTCTCCCATTAGATTGTAAGTATCTTGAGGGCAGGAGCCGTCTTTCCTCTTTTGTATTTGTGTTTCTGCTGCTTAGCACAGTACCTGACACATAATAACACTTAATAAATGTTTATTGACTATTGATTTTAAAAGCCAGACAGAGGAGTAGGTATTTTGTCCTAGAGGCAATGGAGTGTATTGAATAGGGCAGTGATATAGTCAGACTTGTACTTAAGGCAGATATGCAGAGAATGGATTGGAACAGGGAGAGATGAGGCAGGCAAACTAATTATATGGTCATTGCAGGAGTCCAGGTCAGAAGTGATGGGAACTTGCTTAGGGCAGTAGCTGTGGGAACACAGATAAAGGGGGAGATGTGAGAGATGTGAATTATGTCCAGAGGTTAATCAGGTTGATGAGGAGCCTCAAAACAATTTCATACAAAGATTCACAGAAAGAAATGGGCATTTTCAGCCTGAAGGAGAGAAGGCAGAGGGTGCACATGATAACTATCTGTAAGTATTTAAAGGGTTATGAAAAGGAAAAGGAATTAAGCTTATTTTATTTGATCCAGAGGGCAGAAGTAGTAACAATGAATGGAATTTGCAGAAAAGTCGATTTTGCAAAGAAACAATACTGGGGGTTTTCAAGTAGAAATTATAAACTCTTAGGGATGAATATAGAGGGGATTTCTGTTTCATTTTGGTTGTCACTAAAGTCCTTTGAAGCTCCTTTCAATTCTGAAATTTTATGAAAATTTCCCAATTTAGAATTTCCCAAGTAGAGCCTGGATGGCAATTTATCAAAGGGTTATAGACTCAGAGCTAGAAAGGTCCTTATAAGCCATCAAGTTCACCTCTCTTCATTTTACAAATAAGGAAAGGGAAACAGAAAAATTAAGTGACTTCCCCAGGATCACACAGCTACTCTGAGGCAGGATTTGAATCCTGACCTTCCTTACTCTAAGTCTGGTGTTTTATCTAGTATACCACATTGCCTTTCCAAATAGTACTGCATGAGATATCCCTGCTATCAGATGGACCTGTTTTTCTCTAAAGTCTCTTCTAGCTCTGTAATGCTTTAATTAAATGATTTTGTCCATTGGAGGGCTCAAACCACTTTGCAGACCCAAATGCTATTTCTAGGCACAGACATTTGGGACAAAAAGTATCCACCCCCTCTTTTACAGTCAAGAAAATGAAATCACAGGAATGGGAAATGATTTGTCCAAGTAGTGACAGAATGGGCAAAGGGAGCCTGACTGCCTGCTCTAGTGACCTCTCATTACTAATCCATGTTGCACAGCTACATCCTGGGCCCAGCCATGTACTTTTCTCTGTGCTATTGTCTCCTTGTAGGTTGTGACGTTTTACCTGGAGGGGTCCTGCTTCCTGATCTGGGGAGGTTTTTATATTTTATTTCAAAAAAAATTTCAGTGACTGTAACTGCCACCAAAGGCCCCTGGGAGCCCTTGGCAATATCATTCCATCTGAAAGAACAAAGGCAAATTTGAGGGAGATCAAACGCAAAGGTATAGGGAAAGACAGAGAAGGCTGGGAGTTAGTGGATGAAAATGTGAAAGTTTTCAGGCCCACTCTGTGTTTTGTTGAGATCCGAGCGCTATGAATAATAGAGGATCTACACATAAGCCAAGTGTAGCACTGCATATCCATTCCAGGGAGAGAGAGCCTAGGGACCTCTAGGAAGCAACAGGAATGAAATGTGCACCACAAGCTCTTGTTAGATACAAAGTTATCTTGTGGAACTACAAAATGTCAGAACTGGAAGGAACCTTAGAACATAAGATGTCAGAGTAAGAAAGGATGCTAGGATACAGAACTTAGAATGTTAGAAATGAGAGGAACCTTAGAACATAGAATGTTAAAGCTGCAAGGGACCTGAGAACATAGAATATCAGGATCAAAAGAGACCTTAGAACATAAGAGATCAGGGCTTCAAAGGCCTTTTGAACATATAATGTCAAGAGTTGGAAAGGATCTTAGAATACAGAACATAGAATTGTCATAGAAAAGACTTCTTTTTCTCTCTTTTTTCCCCCACAAGTTACATTCAAGTTACAGGGTTTTTATTTACAATGAAAAAAAGGCATTTCAGAATTGGAAAATATTGCCCCCCCCCCCATCGTGAAGACTAGACAAAAGACCTTAACTCATCACAGCTAGAAGAGAATTTAACCACAGAACATTGACTTTTAGGGCTGGAAGGGATCATAGACCATAGATGTCAGTTTGAAAGAACCTTAGAATAGAAAACATAGAAAGTCACAACTAGAAGAGACCTTAAAACATTGAATGTTAGAACTGTAAGAGACCTTAACCCATCAGAGCTAGAAGGGAACTTAACTAATAGCATGAGATATGATAATTGGAAGGAACTCTATACCATAGAACATAAGATGTCAGAAAAAGGGACTTTAGGACATAAAGTTGAATACAATGTTAGAATTGGAAGGGGCATTAAATCATAGAATGTCAAGTCAAGACAGGGAATCTTAGAATACAAAATATGGTGTCAGAGCTAAAAGAAAACTAAATTAGAGATCATCTAGCTCAGCCCCCTCAATTTATAGTTGAGATACTTTAGGACCCCAAAGCGACAGTTACTTATCCAAGATTTTGTTAACTAATTTCTGAGCTGATGTAATGGAAAGAATGACAAATTTGTAGTCTGGAGCTCTGGGTTCAAATACTATCTCTGTTACTACCTGTGTGATCCTGGAAAAATCATTTACTTCACTCACTCTCCATTTTCTTCTCTGTGGGGATTTAGGAAATTGTATTAAATTCCAAGTTTCCTTCCTATTTTAAAATCAATCATCTATGTATAACCAATGAAGGGTTTGAATCTCAGCCGTCTGATATAAGGTCTAGTGTACTTTCCACTAGAATCCTGGTTAATATAAAGGTTGGTTGCACCTGGACTGAATGTAAACAGCAATTTATTCCAGATCAGTCCAACCTATCACAGCAGGCCACAAAGAGAAAGGGAGGTTGGGAATTAAGGGGTATGCTAAAGCAGAGGAGCTAAGCCTAGGGGATTTTCTGTTTGTGATGATAGAAAAAATAGGACAGAAATTATCCATGAAGTGGCATGCAGATTCATATCTAATTTACAAGTCAACGACTCAGGTACTTAAAAGCCTTTGCTTTCCACCACAGGGTAGTATAGAATATTAGACCTGGGCTCCAATCTTGGCTCTGACCTTGACTAGCTGTGTGTTAGTAGACAAGTAACTCCAGGTTATTCATTTATACATTGAGGAATTTAAATGAGGATAATATTGTCCTTATTATTGTTTGCAATATTATTGAATCCTCATTTTTGTTCTCATAAACGTATATGAGAATCAGCATGATGTAGGGGGAAGAATGATGACTTAAAGATTGAGAATTAGGAGAGATTTGAGTTTTCTTCTGCTTTTGACATTTAATAGTTGTGTGATCATCGTCAAATTACTGTTCCTTTCTAAGCCTCTGTTTTCTCATCTATGAAATGGGGATGTAACACTTTAACTCATAGACTTGTGAGGTCCAAATGCAGTAATGAATATGTGATAGTACTAGCATTTCCGTGATGCAGCGTCTTCCCTCTGTCCCATTAACAATATGGGGAAGCTTTACCTAAAAGAAGTGACAATTGCTCTCCAATATTTTTTGGTTTTAGCTTCTTTGACACAGTTTCTTTTCTCACCTCCCATACTCTTAGCCAACATGAAGAAGACCAGAACAAAGCTATCCTTGGGACCTTATTAACCTTGGTTTTTCTGAGTTGGGTTCCTGGTTCTCATAAAATCTCAGTCACAAGGGTTCTAGACCTTTCAGATTTGGTGGGTGCCTAAGACAAGACAAGTGTCTATATTCTGATGACCAGATACATGACCAGACACATTTCTAGATGGAGATGAAGGGGTCCATATCCAGAAAAGATGAGTACAACTGTATCTTTGTTTCATATTCTTGCAGTGTTTGTGCCAAATAAACTTTCTTTCTTAAATATTCAATGACTTATGAATGCCTCATTTTGTCCCACCATCCAACCTGAACTAGGGTGCTAGTTTTAGAGCTGCATTTCCATTATTATGCAAAACACTTTGCAAACTCTAAATAATTCTATAAGCACCAGGGTTTTTAAAAATGATTTTATTATTTTTATTATTGTTAGTTGAAAGGAAGTGAGGAATATTGACAAAGAAAACAAAAAATGGAAATAGTGTTGGAGGTATTTTGGGAAGGCAGGTACTAATGCCTCTTGGTGGAATTGTGAATTATCCTAACCATTTGGGAAGCAAAGTGGAATTATGATTGTTAAATGTCAAAATGTCCACATTCTTTGACCTAGAGATTCTACTCTTATACTTTGGATCTTAGATTGAAGACAGGAAGAAAAATCCCACATACACCAAAATATTCATAACAACACTTTTTGTTGTAGAACAGAAAACAAAGTAGATGTACATAAACTAGGGAATGGTTGAACAAACTGTGGTACATTAATGTAATGGAATATTACTGTGTGGTAAGGGGGAAAGCCATAACCAATGGTTATAACATTGTATTTGGAAAGAACAACAAAAATCAAACTAAACACTGTGTAATTATAATGACCAAGTCTGACTGCAGAGAAAAACCTAGAAAGTGCCTCCCTTTCCCTCCAATGAAAACTATGGTTATCAAATATTGAATATACTATTAAAGTGGATATGTTGATCAGTTTTGCTGTTTGTAGGTTTTTCTTGGACACCATTTTAAAAATAAATGATCCTAGCTCTATTTCACTGAAATCCAGGATGCCAGAGCCAAAGAATCCTTACATTATAGAATATGCTTATTTGAGGAACCCAAGAACCAGAATAAAAAGTATGATAAAGAATATTTGAATGAAGATCAATGGAGACATGAACAGAAGATATATTGCTATCAGAACATACTATAGACCACCTAGAAAGAAAGAGGAAATAGATAAGGAATTCAGGGAAATAGGTACACTATATGGAGGAGTTTTAATAATCAGTCAGCAGGAATTTATTAAGCACTTATTGTTTGTCAGATATTTTACAAGGTCCTGAGAACATAAAGACAAAAATAAAAAGAGTTGTTGCCTCCAAGAAAATTATACTGGTTTTGGGGTCAAGGAGAGATACAACACATATCTATGAAGGTATGTATAAATAGGTATGTACAAAAGTAGTACAAGGTGAGCTTAAGATCAAGACCCTAGCTAATGGAGGCATCAGGAAAGACTTCAAATACAAGGCTGAACTTGATCTGAGCCTTGAAAGAAACCAGAAATCCTGAGAGATGGATATAAGGAGTGAATCTGTTGGAGTTTGCTCACTGACAAAAACAGAGCAACTAAAAATTTCTAGGATGACAATTTCATCCTTCAAAAAAATTAGGGAAACCAATAAGAAAAGAGAATTTCTATTCTGGACCAAATTTTTATAGAAATGATAGAAACCATGAAAGGAAGTTCTAGGCACTTCCTATGACCTAGATCCTCTACTAAGCCCTGGGGATACAAATACAAAAGCAGACAGTGGCTACCCTCAAAAAGCTTATAGTCTAATAAGGAGATATTAAGACATACGGGTGAGTGGTGGCCAGGGAAGGATGTTTTGGTTAAGGAAAGCACAGAAATGGCACATAGAGACAGAGTAATTGACTGATTTTGGAATTTGTTTTAGAGAACAAGAAGCCAAGCAAATTCTGACATGTATCCTAGATTTTTAAAATTTTAGAAATTGCAAAGTCTTTAAGGAAAGGATATATATATAGAGAGAGTATGAGCTAGTATATTTATTGTTGCATCAACTTATACAACAGTGTATTGTATGGAGTAGCTAGGTGGCACAATGTATAGTGTTGGTCTTGGAATCAGGGAACCTGAGTTCAAATCCAGTTTCAGAATCTTCCTAGCTTTGTGATCTTGGCCAAGTCATTTAACCTCTATTTGCCAATGGAGAAGGAAATGGCAAAACACTCCAGTGAGCCACTCCATGGATAGAGATCCACGGGATCATAGAAAAATGAACATGACTGAAATGACTGACCAGCACACAATAATGTATATTATAGCCTATAGCTATAACTTAAAATTCTAAATAAGTCAGCCCAAAAGGATGGAAAGGTTCAAGAATGAATCCTGGGGAAAAAACAGTCCTAATAAGGATAACATAAAGGGGAATTGTCTATCTACTATCTTGAATTTTTAAAAGATATGTACAGAAGATATAAGTAAGAGCAGGTAAAATGATACATTCGAAAGCATGACACGTCTCAAGAAAAGTGTCAGGTTAAGCTAAGGACAACAAAAAAAAGGCTATGAGTTAGGGAAAAGAAAAGGATGAAATAAGGAATAGAACCTCCTGCTTGGGAGAGGAAGAGGAATGAAAAAATGATAATTGATGAGGAAAGAAAGTACAATCAAATCTTATTTTGCTTCTGTTTTCTACATTCCAGGGCACTGAAAGGACTGACATGATTTCTGAGCTATTGTTGGTGATCTTTGAAAGATGATGGAGAATGGAAGAGGTGCCATAGAATTGGAGAAGGGCAAAGGTTGTCCCAATTTCTGGGAAAGGGAATTGAATAGAATCTGCAATCTGTGTACTAATGAGCTTGATTTTAATTCCTGGTAAAATTCTAAAACATAATATAAAAGGAATGAGGAAGTAGAAAGAATACCCAATTTGGAATTAGAGGCCCTGGGTTTGACTCCTATTTCTTTTTAAATTTTAATAGTATTTTATTTTTCCAAATACATGCAAAGAAAGCTTTCAACATTCACCTTTGCAAAAACTTGCATTCCAAATTTTTCTCTCTGTCCTTCTCCCTCCCTTCTCCATGACAGCAAGCATTCCAAAATAGGTTAAAAATGTGCAGTTTTTCTAAAGATATTTCCATATTTGTCATGCTGCACCAACTAAAATTAGATCAAAAGGGAAAAAACACAAGAAAGGAAAGAAAATCAAGCAAACAAACAACAGCAACAAAAACGGTGAAAATACTATGGTTTGATCCACATTCCATGTCCACAGTTCTGTCTCTGGACATGGAAGGCACTTTCATCACAAGTCTATTGGAATTAGCCTGAATCATTTTACTGTTGAAAGGAGCCAATCCATCACAGATGAAAAATCTTCTTGTTGCTGTGTACAATGTTCTCTTGGTTCTGCTCACTTTACTTAGCATCAGTTCATGTAAGTACTTCCAAACCTTTCTGAAATCAGCCTGCTCATTATTTATTATAGAACAATAATATTCCATTACATTCATATACCATAACTTATTCAATCATCCAATAGGCATCTGTTCAGTTTCCAGTTCCTCCCCACTACAAAAACATTTTTGTACATATGGATCTTTTCCCCTCTTTTATGATCTCTTTGGGATACATGTCTGGTAGAGACATAGCTGGATCAAAGGATGTGCACAATTTGATAGCCCTTTGGGAATATTGACTCCTATTTCTACCACTACTACTTGTGTGACCTCAAAATCTCAGCTTTGTCAACTGTAAAATGAAGTTAGACTAAATGACCTCTAACATCTCTTTCTAAAACTTTGATCTTATGATTCTGTTATGATGCTAATAAAATACTTAACATTTACACAGTGCCTTAACATTTGCAATGCATTCTACACATATGTCCAATTTCATCTTTACAACAACTCTGTGAGATAGATTCTATGAATAACCCCATTTCACAGATGTGGAAATATCTGTAAACATTTGAAGCAGGAAGAGACTAAAAGATTTGTCCAGACTCACACATTTAATTTACTTACCTGACAGTAAGGAACTGAGAGAGCATTTGAACTCAAGCCTTCTTGACCAGAAGTCTCTTCTTATCCTCTAAGCAACCCAACTGGAATCTTATAATTTGTAAATATACAAAAAAAGGAAGTGGTAATTACCAAGAGCTGATATGACTTTATCAAGAACAATTTATGACAGACTAGCCTCATCTCTTCCTTTGATTGGATTGCTTTTTTTGTTTTCCTTTTTTTTTTTGGACAGGAGTGACAGGATTGACACATCAGTAACTTGTAATTCAAGTCTTTAACATTATTTTTCTTGAATGAATGTTATAGTCTTAAAACTGATCTTTCTGCTTCCAAGCTCTCACCTCTCCAATTCTATTTCTACTCTAGTGGTATCAAACTGAAATAGAAATGGGTTCCTGTGGGTCACATATTAAATTTAGAAAATCACAAATTCACATCATCTATGTTGTATTATATTTTTATGTATTTTGTTAAATATTTCTCAATTACATTTTCATCTAGTTTAGGCTGCACTTGAGTGCTGCTTTTGGCTAATGAATTTCTAATTTCGCTAATTTCTAATAAATTCGCTAATTTCACTATATACAATTGTCAAAATGGTCTTCTTAAAGCACAATTTTGATCACATTGCTCCCTTCATCAAAAGGCTTCAGTGGCTTCTTGTTGCTTACAGTATAAAATATAAGCTCCTTAGCTTGGCATCAAAGACTTCCACAACACTAACTTGCACCCACTTTTCCTATCTTATTTTATGCTGCTTTCCTTCATGCACACTAAATCCCAACCAAGTTGATCTACTCTGTTCTCTGAACTCAGTATTCCATCTTTTGCCCCCATGCATTTATACAAATTCTTCCCCATGCCTGAAGCATACTATCACCTTATCTCCAACTTTCACAATCCTTATCTCCCTTCATGATTCAGCACAGAAATCATTTCTCCCATAAGCTTTTCTTGATCAGAAAAAGGATTGGATTTGTTCAGTTTGATACCAGAGGGTAGAATCAGGAACAATGGATAGAAGTTGAAAAGAGGCAATTTTAGGTTTGATGTCAGAAAAAAACTTCCTAACAGTTATCATACAGGTGTCCCAAGATGAAATGGGATGCTTCCATGAAAGCCTTCATGCAGAGCTGGGCAACTCCTTATTACTTATGTTATAGTAGGAATTCTTTTCTTTCATAGGCTGAACATAGACACTGAGCTCCTCCCAACTCTCAAATTGTGTGGTTTTCCCAAATGTTAATACTCTTTCCTACCATAATAGTCTTGCATTATCTCTGTATATTGACTCAATGACTTCAGTAGAACATGAACTCCCTGCAGGCAATGTCTTCTTGGGTGTATGGGTTATATATATCTAATATCTATCACATTTTAGGTGCTTAATAAATGTTTGTTGGATATACCTAATTCAGAGAACTGCTATAGTTAATTTAGATTTTAGTAGAACATTAAAGTTCTAGTTTAGTAGAACATAAAAGTTGTGCAACTTTTGTAGGCAAGATGAGGGGTATGGGACTAGATGATGATATAGGTAAAGTGAATTTGGATTTGGTTGACTAGCTGGACCCAAAGAGGATAGATTAATGGTACTTTATCAACTTGGAGATTCTTTAAGAAAGAGCCTGGATCTGTCTTTGGTCCTGAACTTTTCTTTCTTTCTTTCTTTCTTTTTTTGATCAGTGACTTGGATAAGAGCATAGATGACATATTTATTGAATTTAAGATAACATCAAACTATGAGAGATGGATAGCACATCTGAGAATAAATCCCAGACTGAAAATCATCTCAATTTCTATGAGTTGAGCCAAATCTGTTAAGATGAAATTGATTAGGAATAAGAAAAATGTTCTAATTTGGATTTAAGAAATCAACTTTATGAAAAAAAAATATGGGAAAGAATGACAAGATAGCAGTTCATCTGAAAAAGATCTTGTGGTTTCAGTAGACTCAAGCTTAATGAGAGCCAGCTCTATGTTATAGCAGCCAAAGATACTAATGTACAATTAGTCTGCATTGAGAGTTATAGTATTCAGGAATAAGAAATGATAGCCCTGCTATACTCTATGTTGCTCAATCTGGAATATTGTGTTCAGTTCTGGACACTGTATCTTAGGAAGAACTTTGATAGTCTACTGAGAATCCAGAGGAGGATAACCATGGTAGTAAAAGGCTTTCAAGATCATGCCAGCTGAGGATTGGTTAAAAGAACAAGGAATGTTTGAGAAGACTTAGGAGAATATGGTAGTCTGAAAGTATCTGAAGGACTGTCATGTATAAGAGAGAAACAGAACTAGGAGTGATGGGTAGAAGTTTCAAAGGAGCAGATTTAGGTTTGATAAAAGCTTTCTAATAATTAGAGCTGTCCATGAGTCATGTGAGGAGTACTTGGTTCTCCTTCACTGGTCAATTTTTAAGCAGAGTTTGAATGACAGCTTTGGAAAGATACTGAGGAGGATATTCTTGGCAAGGTACAGGTTAGACTAGATATCCCGGGAGGTTCCTCCAGTTTTGTGATCTGTAAATATCCAGAACTAGAAGAGACCATAGAGATCATAAAATCAATCCAATCACAGGATCCCGGATCAGAGATTGAGAGCTGAAAGGAACCATAAAGCCACCTAGTCCAACTCTCTCATTTCACATATAAGGAAATGGAGGCCAAAAGAAAGTAGTGGCTTGCTCAAAGTCACACAGCTTTTAAGTGTCTGATGGAAAATTTGGATTTGGATTTTTTAAAAAACTCTAAGTCCAGTACCTTGCACAAGATCACAAAATAAGTGACATCACTAGGACTTGAATGCAGTTCTCCTAACTCCAAAGTCACTGTTCTTTCCATACTATGAAAGCAGTCACTCGAAATTACTTGAACATACAATGTCCAAGACAAGGAGATGGTGGCAGTCTTCCCTTGTCAGTCCATCTGTGAAGCCTTGTATTCAGTTTTTAGCAACACATTTTAGGAAGAACAGACAGATCCCATCCAAAAGATGAAGCGACTCAAAATTGTGCCATATGAGAGTCTGATTAGCAATAATAGGGATGTTTATCTTGGAGAAGATTTCAGTGGGGAGGGGTTGAATGGAGTGGTATATGATCACAGTCTTTAGGTATTTAAAAGGATGCCATGGGAAGTAGGAATTAGATTCCTCCTTGACCCCATGAGAAAAGAGCTAGGATCCAATGGGTAGAAATTGCAGAAAACATAGAAATGAGAACAAAATCCTTAATAGTTAAAGATGCACAAAATGAGATGGGCTGCTTTGGAAAAGTGGTGAATTCATTACCTCTGGAAGTTTTAAATAAGAAGGGGAAGAGCACTAGACTTGAAGCCAGGAGAGTCACAAGATTGTTAATTTGGGCCTAGAAAGTATCTTAGGGATCCTCTAGCTTAGTGATATCAAATTTAAATAGAGATGATTCCCTACCACTATTTCATATATAAAGATTCCCAGGAGCCAAATATTGACTTAATTTTATAATGTAATATTATCTGTGTTTTATTGTATTTTTATTTATTTTGTTAAATATTTCCCAGTTACATTTTAATCTGGTTTGGACTTTTCCCAGGAGTGTAGTGGGCCACATGTGGCCAGCATGTTTGATACTACTGCTCTAGTCCAACCCCATTACTTTATGGATAAGAAATTAACACCAGAGACATTATTACTTGGCTAAAGGTGCATATGTAAATAAAAAACACAGAGAAAATTTTAACTTAGATTCTCTAATTCTAAATACTATATTCTTTCCCAAGCACCACACTGCCTTCCCTAGTCAGAAGATTTGGGTTCAAGTCTCAGTTTAACCATTTACTAACCATATGACTTTGGGCAAATTATTCCCCTTTTCCATGTTTCAGATGATTTCTGAGGTCTCCTCCAGCTCTAACAATTTTCTTAACTATGATTCTGGGTAATTTGTTTTAGATACTGCAGAAATAATTTGTTCTTTTCTTTTCTTTCTTTTTTTTTCTGATGTCTTTTGTTTTTACAATACAGTAATTTTCAGATATGGCAAGCCCTCCCCCAGCATTAAACCCTTTTTAAAATTATTAAAATAATTAAGAACAACCAAAAATGGTGACTACCAGTGTATGTGACATTGTGTCACCCTAGTACCCCACCTGTCTCCCAAGAGGAGGAGTCTTTCTTAAGGTTGAAGTTGAGAAGATGCTCTTAAAGGTCCCTTCCAGGCCAGAAATTGCAGGATTCTGATTCTGAAACATGACAAAGAAAACCTTTTCTCTCCAGTCAGAATTTGTAATTTGGGTTTTTTGCCCCCTGGGGAAAGGCTTTAAGCACAGAAATATGGAGAAGCTGGGGTGGGTGGGGGAGGAATGGGATCCCATTTTTGTCTCCAACTGCCTTTGTTCCAGAATAAACAAACTGCCGCCCGCCTGCCTCACCCTCCGCCTAAGAGCTGCTGCTGCAATAGCGCAAGAGCGGAATCGTACACAATCTGTGCTTTAGATGCACAAAAAAACTCTGAAATTGCTTGGAGACCAGAGAGGAGTTTGCACTCTGAGAGGCAGAGCGGGGGAGAATTCGGGGCCTGTAATTGCAGGTAATCTATCTGCCTCTGTCAGCAGCGGCTGTTCAGAAGCGATTTCTGAGAGAACTTGCAGGGTGAAGATTTAGCGTTGGAAGGGATCTTAGAGAGCATCCACTTTAGCTCACTGATTTTGCAGGTGGAGAAACTGAGGGGAAAGGAATTGCCAAAGATCACACAATCTGCTTACTGTTTTTTCAGCTTTGTCTGACTTCTTGAACAAATTTTGACCCTTTATTTGTCCCCAAGCGTGATGAACATAACCCGAAATCATTCTTAATTGAGTGGTGAGTGTGAAGGCATATTCCAGGACATCCTGAATCTTCTTTGATAGATTATAGATCATTAGAGCTGTAGAGAACCTTAGAACATAAACTGTCAGAGTTAGAAGGGCCCTTAGAACACAGAATATTGTGTAGGAGAACTAGAAAATACACAGAGAGATAGTCACAGAGAGGCATAAAGAAAGAGACAGAGACAGAGATAAAGATAGATAGACAGAAAGAGATAGAAACATAGAAAGACAGAGAAACCCACAAAGAGACAAGGACAGATGAAGAGACCCAGAGAGGCAAAAAGAGACAGATAGAGAGACATGAAGAAAGAGACAGAGAGAAACAGAGACAAAAACAAAGAGAGACAGAAGCAGAGAAACAGAGAGAGTCAGAGTCAAAGACACAGAGAGACATAAAGAAAGAGACAGAGACAGAGACACAGAGAGGCATAGAGAGACATGAAGAAAGAGACAGAGAGACAGAGACAAAAACAAAGAGAGAGAGACAGAGGCAGAAAAACAGAGAGAGGCAGAGTCAAAGACACAGAGAGACATAAAGAAAGAGAGACAGAGACAGATACAGAGAGGCATAAAGAGACAGATAGAGAGACACGAAGAAAGACAGAGAGACAGAGACAAAAACAAAGAGAGAGAGACAGAGGCAGAGAAACAGAGCCAAAGTCAAAGACACAGAGAGACATAAAGAAAGAGACAGAGAGAGAGAGAGACAGAGAACAACAAAGATAGAGAGACAGAGACAGAATGAGATAGAGACAGAGAAAGACAGAGTCAAAGACCCAGAGAGACATAAAGAAAGACAACAGAGACACAGAGAAATAGAGTCAAAGACAGAGACACAGAGAGACAGAAGCAACTACTTCTTTGCCCAAAGTCATACTGGTAATACATAGCAGAGTCCAGGTTAAATAGAACATTGGTTGGTGTTCCAGTTGCTCATTTAGTAACCTTTTTGATCTTCTACTTAAATGTTCACATACAGATAAGAACTCATTTGTGGGAAGAAAATGGTTTCCATGACTAGATCATGAATTAGGATTTAAACAGATTTTAGACATCACCAACTCTAGACCAGCCATCTCATTTTACAGATGAAAAAACTGAGGCTCAGAGAAGGGAAGAGATTTCATCTTTGGAGCTAAAATGAACAGAAGTCTGCCTGGGGAGATTACAACCATTTGAGTTATATAACAGTCTTTGTAGAAGGCAGCATGGTCTAGTGACAGCTAGCCTTGGAATCAGGAAGCAGGGCTCCTGAGTAATTCTTACTAGAACAGGCTTGGGTCTACTTTAATAGAAGGAGTTTCTGCATCAGGAGGTCCCAATATCAACAATCTGGACCAAAAAAGCCTGCTGAATATGATAACTCTCATTTATATTGAACCTCTACATGTATTCTCATTTGTTCTTCCTAACTATCCTAGGCTGTCCATAGCACAGGGGTTATAACCCTCATCTTAGTGAGGCAGAAACAGAGTCCCACAGCTAGTGAGCCATAGCACCACAGGATGTAGGGAGGGATCTTGCAGGGAATCTGGTCTAATCATCCCATTTTATGGCTTGCAAAACTGAGGAGAGGTTAAGTCACTTTTCTAAGGCCATACAGGTAGCAAATGACAGCACACACTGGAACCCAAGTTCTTTGATTCCAAATCCAGCAAACTCTCCACTTGACTGACCTGTAGCAGAGCCAAGAATAGAAGCCAGGGCTCTTGACTCTCAGGGCTCTTTCTACTGCAGTTCAGATGCTTTGTTTGTTTAGGGGATGAAAAGACTTTTCTCCAACCAAAGCCCCTCCGAGCAGACTCTTCAATGAGAGGTGCAGGAGAAACTACAGAGTAGATTTTAGGTTCTCACAGCTGCATAACAGTTCTTCCTCACCTCCCCATCTTTCCATGCTGCAGTTGTGCATCTCATGTACTAGGTTGCATCTTAGGGTTCTTCACACTCTATGTCCCTCTTTCTGATTTTAGGCAGGGGGCCGCAGACGTAGGGGGGAATAGAGATCATGGAAAAGAGTTAAGCATGAGTCTGTGACAGTGGGTTAATGCGGTGCAGCTAATGAGACATTATGGGTAATCTGCCTTGCTCCCAGGGAGATAGGGAGCCGAGGAGCCAGGCAGCCACTGCAGCATCTCATATCCCTGTCCCTGCAGAGACCTAACGAGCCAGGCAGTCAGAATAGGTGGCTAATTAAATCTGAGCTGGTGACTCCTCAGGCATAAGGAGTGGGCCACAGCTAATGGGACTGTAGATAATGGAGAGCCTGGCAGTGGCACAGGTTAGGCTTTGGGGGGCAAATGGGGGCTGGGATGGTAGGGCTGGCTACCAAGAGATTGGCCCTGGTAGTTGGGAATAAGCTGGGTGCTCATCCTATTTCTGCATAGAATCATGGGCTGTCAGAGCCGGAGGGAAGCTTAGAACATAGAATGTTAGAACAAAAGACATTGAATGCCAGAATTAAAAGGGACTTTAGAGCATTGACAATAAAATGTCAGTGTTGGATGGATATTTAAAGATCATTTAAGCCACCAAAACTCACTTAATAGGCAAGGAAAATGAGCACCAGAAAAATAAAAATAAGTTGTCCAGTCACATAGCTGATCAGCAACACAGTTGAGTCAAAGACTCAGTGCTCCTGACTCCCAGATCAATCCGTGCTCATTCCTTCAAATTTCCTCCAGATGAATATGAATAAAGGCAAGGAAAGCTTAGGTGCTTGAACATCTTTGTAAGAGGATGAAACAAGAGAGAAGGCTCTATACACATGACCCTTCTCTTCCTCTGTGCTAGTCCTAGACTTCTTCCCTTCATTCTTTATTTTATTTTCCTCTCTCCCTCATTCTTTCCTTCCTTTCTTCTTCCTTCTCTCTTTTCTTTTCCTCCCCTCCTTATGTACCTTCCTTCTTTCCCTCTTTCCTCCCTCTCTTTCTCCCTTCATTTCCTTTCTTCCTCTCCCTTCCTCCCTATTTCCCTATTTTCTTTCCTCCCTCTCTTCCTGCCTTTCTCCCTTACTTCTTTCCTCTTTTCCTCCCTTCCTTCTTTCCTCCTTTCCTTTCTTATTTCCTTCTTTGTTTGCTTCCTTCTTTCCTTCTTCCCCCTCTCTTTCCCTTCTCTCCTTCCTTCCTTTTCTTTTCTCCTTTCTTCCCTTCTTCCCTTCTCCTTCCTTCCTTTCCTCTTATCCTCTTTTCCCCCTTCCTTCTTTCCTTTTTCTCCCTTTCTTTCTTCTTCACTACCTTCCTTCTGACTTTTTAAGAAAGTGTCAGTCATTGGAAACTAAGCTTTCTCATAGCCTCCAGACCCTCGCCTCTGTTGGTTTGCAATCCTAGGAGGAACTTCTTCCTAGGCATGGTCTGCTGCATTCTTATGCATCTTTACAGACCCTCCAGCAGCCCTGGGGCTCCACCAAAGGCAAACGCAGGATGTTCTTTAGCTTGTCAACGTGTAAAAGCTCCATGTGCCTTCATGCTTTCTTTCCTTCTGTATGGTGGGCTGGGCAAATGGGAATGGTGTATAAACAACCAAGCCCCCCTGGGTGAGCTGGTGGGCACAAATCTTGTTGAGGAGAATTGGGGCATATTGAGAAGAGCTGTGGACTTGTAGTAAGGAGACCTGGGTTTTAATCATCTCTATATGACCCCTCTCTGAGGTTCAGTTTATTCAGTTGTAAAGTGAGAGTTGGACTAAATGACCTGGAAGTTGCGTGAAATAATGAACAGGGCACTGGACTTGGAGTCACCAGGAGCACCCAGGTTCCCATCCTGCCTTCCACAGACTAGCTGGGCAAATCACCTAACCTGCACATTCCTCAGTTTCCTCATTTGTAAAATGAGAGAAGCTGTACTCAATAGTCTCTCAGATCTCTAAGATCACTTCCAGTTATAAATCTATGAACCTATGCTCTCTAGGCTCTCAAAATCTCTGATTCTATTCTTGACAATAATACTGTTGTATAAGAATCAGCATGGCCATGCTATAGTGTGGAAAGCATTGAATCAATATCTGAGTTCCAATTTGGGCTCTTCCATTTGGTGACCTTGGGCAAGCTAGTCAAGCTCCCTTTATCTGTAAAATGAGGAATTTGGACTTTCAAGATCCTATAATCCTATGATTAGAATTGGTCTCATTGTCAGGAAAATCTGAGTTCAGATCCTCACCTTTAACATATACTGGCTGTGTGGCTTTGAGCAAGTTATTTAACCACTCTGAGTAAATTTTTCCTAAGGCAGTGCAGAATCAATACCTATCCATACTGGTAAAGAAATTCCCTTATCAGGAGCTAACTTTAGCAATGAAATCGTGAGTCTAGTATCAGTATCTATACATACATAATTAATGTAAATCTATATCTAATGTATGTCTACAATCTACATCTAAGTCAAATGTATATCTATAGATACACACATATAAATATATATATATATATCTACATAGGCAAATAAAACACATTACATTATAATAAATATATGTACATATATGTGGATCTTGCTGGCATGTATACATACATATATGTGTGTATATATTAATGGATACACAACTGATACATATATACATATTATGTGGTTGTTCAATTATATCTGACTCTACATGATCCCATGGACATTGTCAATAAGATTTTCTTTTCTTTCTTTTTTTTTTTAATAGTATTTTATTTTTTCCAAATATATGCAAAGATAGTTTTCAACTTTCACCCATGCAAAATCTTGTATTCCAACTTTTTCTCCCTCTTTTCCCTTCACCCCTCTCCTCGGGACAGCAAGCAATCCACATAGTTTAAACATGTACAATTCTTTTAAAATATTTCCATATTTGTCATGCCGCACAAGAAAAATCAGATTAAAAAGGGGAAAAAACAAGATAAAGGGAAATAAAGCAAACAAAAAAAGGTGCAAATATTATGCTTTGATTCACATTCAGTCTTCATAGTTCTATCTCTGAATGCAGATGGCATTTTCCATCCCAAGTCTGTTGGAATTGTCTTGGGTCACCTCATTGTTGAAAAGAGCCAAGTCTCAATGGGCTTGACCAAGATATTGGAGTGATTTGTCATTTCCTTCTCCAGTGTGTCCCCATTTTATAAACGAAGAGCTAAAGGAAATAGGGGTTATGGGACTTGCAAATGTCTAAGGCCAGATTTGAACTCCAATCTTCCTGACTCCAGATATGCAGACATATGCATACCTATATGTATATATATATTTTACATACACACAATCCATATAGAGTTATTCCATATGTAAAAATACACACCTTTCTTTTACAAACATCTCTTGAGCGTCAGTTTCTTCTTCCTTCTCCACATAACTAGGTTGTTGTAAGGACCTGTCTAAACCATGAGCACTGGGGAAGTGGGAGTAATTTTCATGAGGATCCATGCTGCCTAAGTCATTCTGCATTGGCTTACAACTGTGCAGCATCCCCATGGATGGATTCCCTTCCACTGGCACAGAGAAGGGTCTCCCAGGGGCCCAGCGCTGAGGCTGGCTGGCAGAAGAGCACCAGCTTTTAGTCCCTGCTGGCTCCCAGGATGGCGGGGTTAAGAGAGGCTTCCTCTCCAGCTGTCAGCTCTTGGTTTTGCTCAATTGGAGCAATTCCTGTCCCCCTGGACTCACCATGCCCTGCCCCTGCTAACAAGTGTACAATGTCACTCAGGAGCACAAGGATTGTTTGGGAAAGTGCTTTAAATCAATGTGTCCCGCTTGGGTGATGCTCATGGCCCCAGCCTCTGAATCCACAATCCTTCTGCCTAGCCTGCTCCCTGTCCCTTACACGTGAAGCATTCCTGACAACGAGCCTTCTTCCAACTCCCTGGGTCTTCTCATTTCTGGTTATTCTCAGCTGAAATGACCTTCGACTGCCAGTCACCAACAAGACCAGACCTAGGGAGTCAGGGGGTGTGACAAAATGACCGCTGGCTCTGGAAATTCCACCTTGAACATTACTTTTATGATGAAGGCAAGCCACTTTACCTCTGCAGACCACAATTTCCTCATCTGTGAAATAACAGAGTTGGACTCAATGAACTCACATATCCCTTTTAGCTCTGGCTCTGGCCTCCGCAGTCTCTTTCAAGTCCAGATCTATCATCCTTTCCTTCAAAAGATAGGGAGGGGGACAATGGGTATGAAGTGTTACCATATACAGTTGCTAGTTTGGCTTGACTATTTATTTGTTATAAGGAAACACAAGGTGAGGGTGAGAGAAGGGCATATCTGAAAATGATTGTGATATAAAAAACAAAAGGCAATAATAAAATGTAAAAAACAAAAGATCCTTTGTTTCACTCTACCCCAAGACCTTCAATCTTCTTTTCCTTAGGCTAAAAACCCCAGATCCTTTTGCTCATCCTGGTGGGGCAGTTTCCAGTCTCATCACTAACCTTAGAAGAAGTAGCTCTTAATATTAGGAGGATCAGACAAAGGAACTTGTTTGGACAGAGGGGGACCATATCCTAAGAAAGGCAATCCCTTAGTCCTGGTTAAGGTGCTTTGACAGCAAAGGTAAAGTTTCTCTGTGTAACTGGTGCACAAAACAGAAAAGCAAAACTCTGAGAAGACTAATTTTTTAACAGTGCTTTGTCTGGGTTTCTCCTGAGCCCCCACAATATTCTACCTTGTATCCTATTCATTTGTGTACATGTCACATCCTCTCTTAGACAGAAAGCTACTTGTTGACTCCTTCTTATCCTTTGTTCTATTTCTCTTCCAGCTTTCCTGTCTTCTTCCCTCCTTCCCTCCTTCCTTCCTTCTTTCTTTTTCTTCATTTCTTTTTCTTTTTTCCTTCCTTCTTCCTTCCTTCCTTCCTTCCTTCCTTCCTTCCTTCCTTCCTTCCTTCCTTCCTTCCTT
>JAJPUD010003472.1:152565-183644 GCA_023553655.1 Myrmecobius fasciatus
TATCTATCTATCTATCTATCTATCTATCTATCTATCTATCTATCTATCTATCTAAACCTGCTCATAAGCTCACAATCAGCAAACATGTATATGTATATTATAAATATATATGTGTGTGTGTGTATAAGCATATATACACACACATATATACAATTTGTATATGATCTACATATGTATATAGCATAAATATAAAGTGAATAAATACAAAATAGTTCAATACAAGATAGTTTGGGAGGGAAGACACAAATAATTAGCCGGAAATCAGAAAAGGCTTTCTTGTTCTTGAGATGTACCAGCAGTTTTTCTGCAACTTAAAAGTCTTGCAGAATTGTCCAAAGCCCTGAGAGATTAAATGAATTGACAAGGACCAAAAGTTAGGGTGTGTCAAAGGCAGGACTCGAAATCTAGAGTTTCTTGGCTACAAGTCCAGTTCTCTATCTATTATACTACCTTTGTCTCAACATTTTTGCTCTCCTGGTTAATTCTGAGAACAACTTTATTATCTATTTGTCCCAGATATATATACTAATGGACTGATATGAATGGACTACATGGAATAATCTATATAATAGTGTTTCTCATTTATTTGAGCTTTTCTTGTATGGATTGTTGACCTGATCTCTTAGTAATTATGGTTGTCATAAAGGAAGCCCTATAATATTTCAGGACTTCATGAACTCAGCACAATATCACCTACAAACTCCAGCATATAGAGAACCTCCTCATTTCTAGAGACCCTGTAGATGGGGAAGATCTTTGGAATATCATAAACAGGAATCTCATAGGAAGTAAAAACATGGATGGATGGGAACTGTGAAAGTGCACATAGGGAAATGACAGAGACATTCAAGTGTTGAAATCATCTTTTACCTCTTTATTTTCACTGGCATTTTTTACTTGGGGCCCAAGTCTAATCCCCTCAGTTGATAGAATACTCCATACTCCAAGACCTCTAGCAATCTTGAAATTCTGCAATTGAATAGTATTTTTTTCATCCACAGTCCCTTCCAGATTCAGGGATTTCAGCTGTATGGAACCCAGACAAAAAAAATGTTTCGATGGGGTTAGTTCAAAGCTTTAAATGAGGTTCCCAGGCAACCAGGAGGAGCCCAGCACTGCTGAGTGTGAGGAAAGAGCCCATGTTCAGGTCGACTTCGGATTTCCCAAAACATGAAGGCATCAGAGGGACTCACATGCCAATCATGCCCTGGAAATCCCACGGGATGCAGATATTATTTCTTCTAAACTACCAGTGAGCTCCAGGGCTCATCTTGGCCACAGTCATAGCAACTGTTTTGCTTCCTTTTCATACAAGACAGACTGACAAAGTAGACAAGTCACTGTTAGTGGAACAAAAAGCCCAAGTTTGAATCTTGGCTCTACCATTTATAAACTGTGTGACTTTAGGGAAATCACTTAATCTCTCTTGACCTTAGTTATCCTCAACTGTTAAAATTTAAAAATAAATAAAGTGGAAGTTGGATTAGATGATCTTAAAGGTCCTCTCCAGTTTAAGCTGTATGAGTCTATATTTCTGCATTTTTTCCTTTGGTATCTTATTTACCACATGCATGGCCTCAGAGAAGTCAATTCTAATTCTAATCTTTGGGCCTTAGTTTCCTTATCTGTAAAATGAAAGGACTGAACCAAATAGCCCTATTGTTCTAATAATAAATCACATGATTCTGTGGTCCTATTAATTTCTCCCCAGGTATCCTCCAACTGATGCCTAAAATGGAAGGAGGGAAGAGAACCAGACCCAGAGAAGGTACCCCAGCTGGGAATAAATCCTGTCTTGGATCACTTCCCACCCCAGCTTGGAGCCTCTGCTTTTCTTTTGCCAGTTTGTTTCTTTAGACATCCTTAACGAGACCATCTGTTTGCTTCTCCTCACTTGAGTAAGCCTGATGGGGCTCATCCATCTCTACCTCCATCCCTCTCCCTCCGTCTGTCTGTCTTTGCTCTGGGCAGGGCCCACGCCCACTTTCTCTGGCTGGCATCATATGAGGTTGGGGCCTGGTATTGCTCTTCTGCCCTTTGGAGGGGGATTGTTTATTTTACACATCTGGCTACATCTGGCTTCTCTGCTGTGTCACTTGTTCCGTCTGTCCATTAGAATGTTGGATGTGCGTCTGTGGTTTCCTGGCTTTCCCAGGACTTTCTATATGTAACTCTTAAAGAATGTTCCTAGCTCTATTTGTTTGTAAGAGCACCTAGAAAATGATATATAATTTTATTTTTCCCTAAAGTAGGAGGATAAAAGAGTTCATCTCTGCCCTTCCATGTAAGCTCTTGGAGGTATGCATTCAATTAAAATCAATTCCATTCAGCAAATATCAATTAAAGTTAAATATATATGAGGCTGTGTGCTGGGCTCAGGGAATGCAAAGATGTGACACTATTGTTATCCTCAAGAAGCTTACAGTCTAAAGAGAAGAAAGATATGTATCCAATAATATGATACATAGAAGGTGACAAAGATCCAAATCACTTGAGGGTAGAGACTATAGAGGGTTCATGAAAGGTATCATGAAATCTCTTATATGATAATTGCCCCCACCCCTACCGCAGTTTAGGTCATTTTCATCTCTCCCTTAGAGATAATAATAGTGATTGTAATATCTATTATAATAGATTTCTCACGAATCTCCCTACTGCTAATATTTTCAACACATCCTTCATATAATTACCAAAATAATATTTCTTAGGTACCAGGTCATTCTTTTACTCAAAGACCCTCAATGGCTCCCTATTTTTTATTTTCTAAAATACAAATTTTCAGTCCTCTGGTTTTATTTCACATTGCTCCCCTTCAGCACTCTATATTGCAGCCAATTTGGGTTCCCATATCTAATCCATGAATTTTCCCCTCCATGTATTTACTCATGACTTCACTTCCTATAGTTCATCTTTGGCTTTTGAAATCTTTCTCTTCCAAATGCAAATAAAGATAACTCTGAGGTACCATTACACACCTCTCAGATTGGCTAAGATGATAGGAAAAGGCAATGATGAATGTTGGAGGGGATGTGGAAAAACTGGAACACTAATACATTATCGGTGGAGTTGTGAACTGATCTAACCATTCTGGAGAGCAATATGGAACTATGCTCAAAGGGTTATCAAACTGTGCATACATTTTTGATCCAGCAGCGTCTCTACTGGGCCTGTATCCCAAAGAGATCATAAAAAGGGAAAAGGATTCACATGTGCAAAAATATTTGCAGCAGCCTTTTTTTTATAGTGGCAAGGTACTGGAAACTGAGTGGATGCCCTTCAGTTGGAGAATGGCTGAATAAATTATGATACATAAATGTAATGGAATATTATTGTTCTATAAGAAACTATCAGCAGGATGATTTCAGAGAGGCCTGGAGAGACTTATATGAACTAATGTTGAATGAAGTGAGTAGAATCTTGCAACAGCAGGCTTATACAATGATCAATTCTGATGAATGTGGCTCTTTTCGACAGCATGTTGATTCAAGCCAATTCCAATAGACTTGTGATGGGGAGAGCCATCTGCACCCAGAGAGAGAACTATGGAGGCTGAATGTGAATCACAACATAGTATTTTCACCGTTTTTTGTTGTTGTTTGCTTGCTTTCTCATTTTTTCTCTTTTTGATCTGATTTTTCTTGTGCAGCAAGATAACTGTGAAAATATGTATAGAAGAACTGCACATGTTTAGCTTATATTGGATTACTTGCCATCTAGGGAAAGGGGTGGAGGAAAGGGAGAGAAAAAGAATTGGAACACAAGGTTTTGCAAGAGTGAACGATGAAAATTATCTATGTTTTGAAAATTAAAAGCTTAAAAAAAGAAATCTTTCTCTTCTTTCAGAGCCCAGATCAATTGTAACCTCCTTTGTAAAACCACTGATCTTACCCACTCCTATCTTCCCACAGTGTTTTGTCTGGATTTTTCTTTTGCTCCTAACATAATCTATGTTACATATAATCTATGATACTTATTTGTCTCCCTTCATTAAATTGTAAGCCCCTTGAGTATAGGGGAATGTGTTGTTTTTATTGTTGTATTCCTGGTACCTAGCACAGTGTCTTACACAGAGTAGAAGTTTAATAAATGTTGATTTTGAATTGAAGTGGCATATGATTTGGGCTTTAAAGGAAGGGAGGAATTTTAATAGACAACTATGATGAGTTAATCTATTTCCAAGATGAGTGACAAACAAAAGCAGAGAGACAAAAGAATATAGGAAGATTATGGGGAAGCCGAGAACTGAGGACACAAAGGGCTGGAGTGTGAGATAGATGATTCTGAAAAGATGGGTTGGAACCGGACTATGAGAGGCTTTGACAGCCAGATTTGGAAATTCCTACTTTGTTTGCTAGGCAATGGAGAGACACTGGAGGCTTCTGATCATGATCCACAAAGACACATTCAATTTATTCAACTGTTTAAAATTCATTATTATCAATTTCAAATATTTCTTAAGTACCTACTGAGTGTAGAGCGTAATTTGCTAGGTCCTGGGGACACAAAAAGCAAAAATTAAAAAGTTCTTACCTTTAAGGAGCTTACTTTACATAGCAATGCAAAGGAATAGGCATTTTATTCTTGATATCTCTATAGGTCTACTAATGTAAAAAGAGTAAGGTTTGGTTTCCTATAAAGCCTGATCTAATGGTGTCTTTCCTGTGTACCTACCAATTTGCTATGGTCTAGTAGATCATTAATCCATTCTTCAAATATTCTTAAGCTCAAAATCCTGTTAAGAGACAGATCTCTCATATTGGGCATGTCTATAAAATGTGAAACAAGGACTTGAGATGAAATTGAAATGGGATAAATGTTAATATGGAACCTGGGCACAGTGGCACAATCCAGGAGGCAGGAGGCACTAGTTACAGTGAAAAATACCCAGAGTTCTTGATGTACTTCAAAGCCAACATAAATTAATTCTGTGTTATTACTACAAAAAAAATTTAACTCAATTGCAGAGGATTGATCCATCAGGCAATCTGCAAGCATTTAAGTGTTTACTAAGTGTCAGGCAGTAAGCTAAGTCAGCTATTGGTACAGTGGATATAGCCTGGAGTTAAGAAGATCTAAGTTCAAATCTAACCTCCAACACTTTTTTTTTTTTTAATTTGTATAACATATGTATGGGTAGTTCCCCAGCATTGATCTTTACAAAGCTTTCCATTACAAATTTTACCCCTAGTCCCCTCCCCTCCCCTAGATGGCAGGAAGTGCACTACATGTTAATAATGTAATAATAGTTGACAAGTTATGCAAAGAAAAATCCTATCTACAAGAAAAAAAAAGAAAATCAGAGAAAGGCAACACAATGCAAGCAAACCTCAACAGAGAACATGAAAATGTTATGTTGTGGTCCATATTTCATATACTTCTCTCTAGGTGTATATGGTCTTCTTCAGTGAACAATTGGAACTGGTTTGAGACAATTCTTTGTTGCAGAGAGCCATGTCCATCAGAATTGATTATCATGTAATATTATTGTTGCTGTGTATAATGATCTCCTGGTTCTGCTCGTTTCACTCAGCATCAGTTCATACAAGTCTTTCCAGGCCTCTCTGAAATCATCCTGCTGGTCGTTTCTTATAGAGCAATAATATTCCATAACATTCATATACCATAATTTATTCAGCCATTCTCCAATTGATGGGCATCCCTTCAGCTTCCAGTTTCTAGCCATTACAAAAAAGGGCTGCCACAAACATTCTTGCACATGTGGGGCCCTTTCCCTCCTTTAAGATCTCTTTGGGATATAGGCTCAATAGAAACACTGCTGGGTCAAAGGGTATGCACAGTTTGATAACTTTTTGAGCATAGCTCCAAATTGCTCTCCAGAATGGTTGGATCCATTCAGTTCCACCAACAATGTATCAGTGTCACAGTTTTCCCACATCCCCTCCAACATTCATTGTTATCTTTTCCTGTCATTTTAGCCAATCTGACAGGTGTGTAGTGGTACCTCAGAGTTGCCTTAATTTGCATTTCTCTGATCAATAATGATTTGGAGCAACTTTTCATATGACTAGAGATTAACCTCCAACACTTAATAGCTGTGTGGTCCTGGGTCTTTTTGCCTTATTTCCTCAACTGTAAAATGGACACAATAATAACATCTACCTCACAGAACTGTACCAAATGAATAATGTTTTTAAAAAATGTTTAGCGGGGCAGCTAGGTGGCACAGTGGATAGAGCACCAGCCCTGAAGTCAGGAGGACCTGAGTTCAAATCTGGTCTCAGACACTTCCTAGCTGTGTGACCCTGGGCAAGTCACTTAACCCCAATTGCCTCAGCAAAAAAAAATAAATAAATAAAATAAAAAATAAATATAATAAATAAATAAAAAAATAAAAAATGTTTAGCACAGTACGTGCACATAGTAGGCACTATATAAATGCTATTCTCTTCCTCTTTCTTTTTTTTCCTTTTTTCCAGAGAAGACTCTGTCTTCATGGAATTTACATTCCATGTAGAGTCTGGTCTCTTTAATAAAGTCTTAAACCACTGATGCAGAATCAGTGGATTTGTTTTTTAAATTTTTTTAAAACTCTATTTCAATATAACTATTTCAATAACTATATTCAATTTAACTATATTAACTATATTTCAATATAGTTGATTTATTTTATAATACTATGTTTTATTTTATTCATTAAACATTATTCTGAGGAGTTCATAGGCTTTACCTCTGTGACTTGAAGTTGTTGTATGGGACTTTGATGTGAAGAAGACCCAATTATGTCTCTAAGTTATATTTATAATTACCTTGTGATGTATGAATATAATGTAATACTATTGTGGTATAAGAAATGTTGAGCAGGTAGATTTCAGAGAAACCTGGAAAGACTTACATGAACTGATGCTGAGTGATGTGAGCAGAATCAGGAGAACATTGTACACAGTAACAGTAACAATGTACAATGATCAATTTTGATAGACTTGGCTCTTCTCAGCAACACAATGATCTAAGGCTCATGATGGAAAATGCTATCTGCATCTAGAGAAAGAACTATTGAATCTGAATACAGATCAAAGAATACTATTTTTGCTTTTATTTTTCTTTCTCATGGTTTTCCCCTTACGTTCTGATTCTTCTTTCACAGCATGACTAAGGTGGAATATGTTTAATATGATTATTCATGTATAACCTATGTGAGATTGCTTGCCTTCTTGGGGAGGGAGGAAAGAGGAAGAGAAGAAAATTTGGAACTCAAAATCTTACAAAAGTGAATGTTAAGGGGCAGTTAGGTGACAGTTAGGTGGCAGTTAGGTCTCAGACACTTAGCACTTCCTCGCTGTGTGATCCTGGGCAAGTCACTTAACCCCAGTTGCCTTAGCAAAAAAAAAAAAAGTTAATGTTAAAAACTATCTTTACATGTAATTAAAAAAAACCATCACATGGGCAAAAACAGATTCATAATTTCCTATGTAGTGATTAAAAGTCTCATTTTACTTTGGAGTAATTGAGTAAATGAAAGGACTTTGATAATATCTTTCTATGGAAGGTCCATACATACTAACATCTCTTTGAGATGATTGAAGGTGTTCATGGATGGGACCTGGGACTGATCTAGACCTAAATACTTATCAACCTATTATCACTTCATCTAGATTGAGAATTAATTCAAAGAATTGGAGGTTAATTTGCTTGACTAATATGACTTTGGAGCACTCTTTGTATAAGGCCTATAAAAGAAATCAGACAAAGAGACCCAGAATCAGATGTGAAACCTGCACACCATACTCTCCTGGAGAAGATTCACACTACTCATTGTCCAAGCTTAGAGATATCATGGCCATGGAGGGGCAGTGGCAGAGTCTCTCAATCTGAAAGACAGTGGCAGAATGTCAAAAGTTCCAGGGTCCCAAAGTTCCTGGACTCAGTGATGAAGAGGCAATACCAAAATATCTCAGTCTGAGAAATAGTGGCCATGGTTCAGTGATAGGAGTTTTTGAATTCAAATCTTTTACAGGAATGAACTAGAGTTCAAGAATCAAGCACCTAGATCTGAAATAAGGGATAGAGTCATAACAAGAGGAAATGAAACATTGATTTTGCCCTGTGTTCCTATCCAATGGTGAGAGTTCCCCTAAATCCAGCCTACCAGAGGAATCTGTGAACTGAGCGTTGAATGTGTGACCCTAAAACCTTGAATATAGGGTCACTGATTAAGAAATGGAAGGGAAATTAGTAGTTACAGGTTCCAACCCCTTTAATTGGTGAATGAGGGAAACCAAGGCCCCCCAAAATAGTGTCATAACCAGAGTTACACCATTAGCAAAAATGCTTGAAGCAATATTCAAACCCAGATTTTCTTGACCCCAATACAACACTCTAGCCACAATGTCATGAAGACACTTCAGACAAAGAAGAATAAACTTTGATATTTGCCCTCTACCACTAGCTTGAGTTATTCAGATGGTATAGGTCCATTTGGAAAGGAGTTGCCTGTCTAGAAATACAAATTCATCCCCCTTCCCAGAAGGAGCAATGACCCTTAGGGCAGCACTGTCAGCCTGAAGGCCTCTAGCTCATTCTCTAGAGTAGATGGGAACAACTCATCAGAATGTAAACATAAACCCTGTAGCAACTTCAAGTCCATTTCTCCTTCAAGGGAAATCATAGGCTCATAGTACCATGACTTTAGATACAACTTAGAGATGGTCTAGTCCATTTCCATCATTTTAAAGATAAATAAGCAGATCTCTGAGAAGTAAAATGACTCTCTCAAAGTCATAGAGATAAGGATTTGAACCTAGGTTCTCCAAATTGAAAACCAGCACCCTCTCTACTGCACCACATAATCTTATGTGTTGAACTGGGATAGAAGGTGGGACTTACCTGAATATGCTAACTTCTCTCTAACAACTCTAGGTTCATTTCTATTCTGGGAAAGTACAAATCCTTAGGGTACTATCATATAAAGCTGGGGACTTGTATAAGCCACTGGAATAGAAAAGAGGATTTCCAAAAGGAAAGGAGAGTCTCTTGATTGTTGTTGTTTTTTTAAATTAATTTTTGTTGTTTTATATTTTCTGTGAGGTAAAAAAGAAGCTGTCCTACATTTGATATACGTTGTTATTGTAAGTGCTTGCACAAGGGCTAAAGTCCCCTTTCACATCTGAGTATATTCTAGGATTCCCAAAATTTAATTCTGAGTGGGGGCAAAATGAGCAAAAGACTTGTGATCTGGGGGAAGCAGTTCCCCAAGATTAAACCTGGCATATGTAAACCCAGGTTTTCCATGCCATAGATTACACAAATGTGGATTGCATTGATAGAAATGAAGACAGGTCAAGAATGAAACAGTACTGCTATCTTTTGCAGACCACACCTGGCATTGATATCTGATTCTGAATATCACATGTTAAAGACAATGACAAATTGGAGTCCATCCAGAGTGGAGCACCCAGAATGGTGAGGAGTCAGGAAGCCATCTCAGAGGAGGAACTCCTGAAGGAATGGAATCAGTGATATCCAAAAATGGGATGGGCTGCCTGGAGAGGTAGTGAGCTCCCTGCCATTAGAAAAGTGTAAGCAGAGGCTGGATGACCCTCCTGTCAAAAAAGGCTTGTAGAAAGGAGAGGGTCTCGGTTCAGAGAGGTCTAAATATCCTCCAAAATCCTTTATACCTCGAGGACACTAGGATTTCTTAAGGCAGTTGGGAAACTGATAGGAGAATCAGCTGCCTTCTTCCATCCCTGATTCATTCACTAAGAATGAGGAGAAATGCAAACCTGAAGTGGAATTCTAGGCCATTGGAATGGACTCTTAGGTACACCCTCAGGGGGTGGAGGGGTGGGGGAAGAAATGGAGATAGGCTTCTTTGTCTAGGAGGCGGATTCTGGCCGCATCCAGGGCTGGCCTTAGGGATAGGCACAATAAGCCGCGGCCAATGTGGTGTGTTGTTAAGTACAATGGACAGTTCCCCTACTGTGTAACTGTTAGTTAAAATTTTATCTTTCTTCGGCTCGCCTAAAGCTTTCTCTCTGGTCCTGTTTAAAAATGCAAATGCTCCAGGGACCAGTCACACATTGAGTCATTAACACCTCAGTGTGAATTAGTCTATGGAGCTGGCAGCTGGGGGCAGAGGTGACAAAAGAGGAAGGGGTGGGTGTAGGGAAAGGTGCAAGTTGATTGAAAGAAGGGGGGAGGAGAAAATGTATAAAAAGTGGAAGGTGGAGAGTGTAGATTTGGGAGGGAGAGGAGACCAGAAAGGGTGGGGTGTGCTAAGGGGATGAAAGTAGAGAGGGAGGGACAAGGAGGAGGAGGAGGTGGGGGTGCTAAAAGGGAAGAAATTTATAGGATCATAGTAGTTAGAGCTTGAAGGGACCTTTGAGATCTTTTAGCATGAAGGGAAAAGGAGAAGGAATAAGTATTGAACTGAATGAAAAAGGAGGGGGACAGAGAAATGAAAGGAGTAAAAAGAGGGTAGATAAAAGGAGGGGGGAGGAAGGGAGGGAAGGAAAGAGGGAGAGAATGAAATGGGACGGGAAGGGGAATTGATACAGGGAGAAAATGAAAGGAGTAGAGGGGCTAAGAGGGAATGGGGGAAGAGAATGGAAAAGGGAGGGAGTATATATTTGGTTGGGGAGAAAGAGGGAAAGGAAAAAGGGGAGAAATCAGGAGAAATGAAGGCTGTGTTAGCAGGGGAAGTGAGGACTGATAGAAAATCTGATTGTTTCCAGCTACCCTTGATGACAATCTGTTTAAAACTTCTGCCATGGCCTTACTTTTTGTGGCCATTTGAACAGCTTCAGTGCTATAGTTTTGTTTTGGTAAGAGAGTTTTATTTTGTTTTGGTTTTTTTTTTGGGGGGGTGTTGTGAGTTTAAATGTGGCTCCAAGTTCCTGACAGCAAGGGAACAGGTAATACCAGGATCCTGAGCTGCTGGGGAGGTGGGGTTGGCTCAGGGGGTGAGAGGATCAGGGATTTGATCAAGCACTTGGGGGTGGAAATCCTAACTTTGGAAGAGATTCTGGTGAGTCAGGAGAACTGAATGTGCATACGTGACATTTAGAGTCAGAGAATTTGTGATCTAATCCTGGCTCTGTTACTTATTAGTTGTAAGTTCCTTCTCTCTGACCTTCATTTTCCTCACCTATAAAATGAGTATCATAGAGATTATATATGCTAGTGACCTCAGAAGTGATCTAATCTAATCCTATCATTTTGAGATTAGAAAACTGAAGGCAAATGACTTGTTCAAGTGACAGAGGTAAGATGTGATAGAGGTAGGATGATCCCAAAGCTAGCACTCTTTATATCCTATCACCAACTAGTCCATTAGACTATTGTCACTATTCCTTCTATGGTTATTATTATTGTTGTAAAAGTAGCAGCTCCCTATCAGGGGGAGGACATCACTCAACTTGGACAAACATTACTCTTTATTAGTTTGGAAAATCATGGAATCATAGAACTTAGAGCTAGAAGGGACCTTAAAGGTTATTTAATACAATTCCTTAATGTTACAAATGATAAAAGTGAATCTACAGAGGGTAAATGAATTGTCAAAAGTCATACAAATACTCAAATGACAACTAATCAATTAATAAGCATTTATTAAGTGCCTAATGGGGCAGCTAGGTGGTGCAGTGAATAGGGTACTGGTGCTAGGGTCAGGAGGATCTGAGTTAAAAATTGACATTAGCTATGTGACCCTGGTCAAGTCATTTAACCCTGTCTGACTCAGTTTTCTCATTGTAAAATGAGTTAGAGAAGAAAATGGCAAGCCCCTTCAGTATCCTTGCCAAGAAAATCCCAAATAGGATCAAAAAGGGTCAGATATAACTGAAAACTCAACAACAAAGTGCCTACATAATGTTCCAGACACTGTGGTTGGTTTGAGCTATGATTTCATTAGTATGGGCAACTCCTGAATGAGGAAACTCACTCTTCCAATCTGACACCTTCTTTCAATTCATATTACTATTTACCTAAAATAGTTAGCCAGGGTCACACAGTCAACATATACCAGAGGAAAGTCTTGTGTTCCAGCTTTCTTGCTGGGAAAGATAGTTCTTTCCATTATCCATACTGCCTTTTCCTGGAGATACAAAGACAAATTTTTAAAAAGGATCCTGGCCTCAGGGAGCTTACATTCTGTTCAGGGAGATACTAAGTGCATATACAAGTATATACAGAACATATTCAAAGTGAATATAAGGTAATTTTGGGAGGGCCCTGGAAATTGGGCTTGATCAGGGAAAGGCAAGGAAAAGGTGGTTCCTTACCTGAGTCCTTCAAGAAACTCAGGATTCTAAGAGGAAAAGTAAGGAGGGAGTGCCTTTCAGATTCAGGGAACAAAAAAACACCAGAGCAAAGAAGACAGGAGACAGCAGGTTATGTGTGAAGAACAGCAAGGGGGCCAGCCAGGACAGCTGGACCATAAGATGTATGAAGGTAAATAACATGTGAGATGCCTGGAAAGGGGCCATATTATAAAGAGTTTAAATACCAAAGAGGAATTCATATTAGATGCTTGAGGCAATAGGAAACCCCTGGAGTTTACTGATTAGAAGAATATGATGATCAGATTTGAAACTCTAAGAAAATAACTTTGTTGACTATGTGAGAAATGGAATGAAATGGGAGAGACTGGAAAAAGGACCACCAAATAGGAGGCTACTGTAAAAAAAGGTTTGAGGATTACCTGAACTAAGACAACGAGTGTGTGAGTGGATAGAAGGAGATGTGTATGAGAGGCAGAACTAACAGGACTTGGAAACTGACTAGAAATGAGGAATGAGTGAGAGTGTGGAGTTTAGAAGGATGGAGCCTGGATACTTGGGTAACAGAAGGATGATGGTGCCCTTGACATAATTAGGAAGTTGGGAAGAGAAGTATCTTATGGGTAAAGTGTAATGGAGTCTGTTTTGGGCATGTTAGTTTTGAAAATCCTGTGGGACATCTAGTTAAAAATAGCAAATAAATGGGATGTGATGTGGGACTAGTGCTCAGGAGGAAAAACTAGAGGTGGAAAAAAACCTGATAGTTGTCAGCAAATAGATAATAATTAAATTATAATTAAATCCATGGAAAACTGATGAGATCATCAGTGTGGAAGTATAAATGGGAAATAAAAGAAGACCAGGATAGAGACCTCGTAGCATATTCACAGTTAGTGGCTATAACATGGAGGATGGAGGAAAGTGAGGAGTAGTCAGGTAGAAGGAGTACCAAAGGAAAAAAATCTCTCAAAATTTCAGAAAGGTGAGAGCATCCAGGGAAGAGAGAATCTGATATTGTCAAATGCTATAGAGAGGTCAAGAAGCATAAAGATTGAGAAAACATCATTAGATTCAGCAACTGAGGAATCATTGATAACATCAGAGAGAAGTGAACAGCACCAGAACAATTTATACTACATAAGCATTATTGTAAAGACGAATAACTTTGAAAGACTTGAGAATTTTGATCAATGCATTGACCAGCTATGATTCCAGAAAGGATTGTTGATGAAACATTTTAAGCACCTTTTGACACAGAGGTGATGGACTCAGAAAATACAGATTGAGACATTTTATCAGATATGGTCAATAGAGGAATTTGTTTTGCTTGACTGCACTTGTTTGTAAAAGGAATTTTGTTTTTCCTTCTCTTTCAGTGGGAGAAGAGGAAGTAGAGGCGGAGAGAAGGAGTTTCATCAATTGAAAATTTTAATTAAAAAAAAGAGATCACTGGTAAATTTGTAGAGAAAAGTTTCAGTTGAATGATAATGTCACAAGACATGTTGCAGAGAAGTTAGAAGAGTGTGAAAGGAGAGGAAATAGAGGCATTGAATGTAGATTGCTTTTTTGAGTGAATTTGAGAGAGAACTATAGTAAGATAGCTAACAGGAATAAAGGGATCTAGTGAGAAATTTTTTTAAATGATTGATATGTTTGTAAGTAGTAGGAAAAGAATCTGTAGATAGGGAAAGATCAGAGATTAGATAAGGGGGGATGATTAATGGTGGCATTTACGGAGGAAGACACAAGAAGATCAAGGGTTAATATAGAAAGATTGACTTTGTTGAGAAGGAAAATTATCTCTAGAGGCTAAAAATAAAAAAAAGAAATAATTAATATAATGCCAAGTGATGATGAAATGAGAAGAGAAGAGGGATCTCACAGCAAATAGGTATTTGAACTCAAGCTCTAGAGTAGGTGAGAGGGAAAGCTTTTAAACAGTAGTGATAAAGAAGTAAATGAATTAGATTCCTTTTTTTAAATGAACTAGATTCTTGATTCTTGAAGTTCCATTAAGCGATTCCATTTTTTTTTTAAGTTCACTTTTTGTTTAAACCCATGATTTCATTTTGTGGGAAAGTTCTTTCACCAATGCAGGTCAACAATTCCTCTGTAAAAATTGCCTTAAAAGGGGCAGCTAGGTGGCACAATGGATAGAGCACCAGCCCTGAAGTCAGGAGGACCTGAGTTCGAATTTGACTCAGACACTTAACACTTCTTAGCTGTGTGACCCTGGGCAAGTCACTTAACTTCAACAGCCTCAGCAAAAAAGAAAAAAAAATGCCTTAAAAGCTGTTTGGAGGTGGGGGGGGGGAGTCACTCAAAAGTTAAATGACTTGCCCATGGCTATCCAACTAGTATTTATCCTTATGACCTCTTCCAGAGAAGGTTATGACCAGTTCTCCAAAATAGCTTTAACCTATAGTCTCTCTCTGTTTCTGTCCCTCCCTCCCTCTCTCTCTCTTTCTCCTTGTCTTTTCCTCTCTTCTCTCCCTCTGACCCTCCCTCCCTCTCCTTCTCTCTCTCTGTGTCTCTGTCTCCCTCTCCCTCTTCCTCACCTTCTTCTTCTCCTTCTCCTTCTCCACCCCCCTCCCTTACTCTCTCTCTCTCTCCCTCTTTTTGTCTCTCTCCCTCTCCCTTTCTTTTTCCCTTTCCCTCTCCCTCTCTCTCTCTTTCTTGGTTTGAGGACTAAAACGATGTAGGTAACGTAGATACCAGATAATAGCAAGCACCAAAAGTTGGTGTCATTTAAAGAATTCACAAAGGCCATTCTCTTTGGCAGATTTGTTTAGAGAAAGGGTTATATGCAAATTAAAAAAATACAATAGACACTGGGAATGGTTATATGAAATAAAAGTGGAAGAGCATATGAAAGATAAGTTCCTCAGAGGAACTCACAATTACCCAGTAGAAAGGGAGCATCTCATAAGATTGGGGCATGCCCTTAGCTTGCAGGCTAAATCCTGAAAGAGACTTGTACCCCAAAAGAGTTGTAAGGAGGAGAAGTGGGGTTGAGAAGCAAAGTGGAGTTAGGGGAGGAAAGAGAAGAGTAAAGACCCATGAGGCAGAGTGCCTGCCTTGGCCAACTGACTTAAAGGAATGCAGCAACTATTGGATGGCTCATAAGTAGATTTTATAGGGAAATTTTAACTTTAAGGACATGACTGAGATTACTGACAGGGCATGGCAAGGTGAGACTGCTCAAAACTTTTACTGAGGGTGGATCTCAGGAATTTGCCATAACTTGGATTTCAGACTGTACCACCCTACCCAAAGGGTGGGATCAAGGAACTAAACTAATCTTTATCTGTTTCTTCTCCTAGTTTGCCGCAGGGATTAATTTTTATTAATTCCTCTGCTAACCACACCTTATATTGAAGACCTCTTCCCCTCCCTCCTTAACTCCCTCCCTTCTGCTCTCCCTCCCTCCTTCCCTCTCTCCTCTCCCTCTCTCTCTCTCTCTCTCTCTCTCTCTCTCTCTCTCTCTCTCTCTCTCTCTCTCTCTCTCTCTCTCTCTCTCCCTCCCCCCTTTTTCCTCTTTCTCTTTCTCTCTCCCTCCCCCATCCCACTCAAAATATCCTTAGAAATTAGTTTAGCATTTAAGACACTCCTCTCCAACAACCCAGAACATCCTTAGCATTTAGAATCATAGAAATTGCTTTCCTTCTCTGGGTCTCCTTTTCCTCTGTAAAATAATTTGGATTTAATGGTCCCCGAGGACTTTCCCGACTCTTATATTCTACATTTCAAGGTCTCTTTGAACTTTGACATTTTGAATATGTCATCATAGACTGTTAGAACTGGAAGGGTCCTTAAAAATGATCATCATGTCAAACCTCTTTATTTCACTGATAGGGAAAATGAGGTTTATAGAAGGAAAGATACTTGACCAAGGTCATTGTTGTTGTTGTTGTCATTTCAGTGGTATGTGACTCAAAAGTCATACAGTGGTTCAATTACAAAGCTCAGAGGTGCTTCTCATTTTACTCCCTCATTGTCTGAATTTATAATTTGTCTTCTGAGGCTTGACTTTATTCATTTTAGCATTTCATTGTCTAGTGTACAGACTTTGATTGTTTCTTGTTTGCAAATCTGGTCTCCTACTGAAGACTCCATGCCTTGGAGGGCAGAGAACCTTTTTTTGTTAATTTTCCAGGCTCTGCAATACAGTTGGATTTAAATTGAATTTCTGATTTATGTCTGATCTCTGCTCTACAGCTATAAGCTTTTATGGAACCGTCATAGGATTATAGAATGTCAGTGGTAGAAGGGACCTTTCAATATAGAACAGAGAATAGTAAAGTTTAAAATCAACTTAGAGTCTAGAACACAGAATGCCAAAGTTGGAAAGGACTTTAGGATACAAAACATAGATTATCAGATATAGGAAGAATCTTTCATAGAATATGAAAGCTGGAAGGGACTAAAGAAAAGAGAATCATAATCCATGCTGAAGAACTCCAGGAAAGTAACTTTGGACTTATATTTGAGCCTAAATTCAATCTCATAATCTTCTCAACAATTAATATTCTTTGACGGGTTCTATCCCAGGATAATTCCTGGGACAATCTGCATTTGGCTAAGTATTCTCAGTTCCCTTGCAAATAGGCCACCAAGGTATGAAATACAGAACAAATTCACAAAAAAAGATTTCAGAAAGGAGTCATACAAAAAAACCCAGTGATATTCAAGAAAGTTTTCCCTTCCAACAGAACCCACTATCCTCCAAGGATACATACAGTAATTCCCAATTTATAAAGTTCTCTGGGGCTGAGGATGCCCCCATGTAGAGAAGTTATTAGGGAGTCAAGCTATCTCCTCAGATGAGCCTCACTTGTTTCTGTGTCTTATACAGTAGCCCAGACTTAGAGTACCACTCTGGGGTTGTCACACTCTAATTGGCCACTTGCTACTTGACCCCATCCCAAACTTTCACATTCCAGTTTTGCTCCTCTTTTATGTTGATGCTCATCAGCTCCTAGTCCCAGCAAGTCTTGCTTAAGCCAGGAATTCCTTCATTATTCTACAAGTCTATACATTACTCCCTCTCCCTTCCTCTTACTCTCTATCTCCCTCCTTTTTTTTCCTCTTCCTCTCCTTTCTCTCCTTCTTTCCATCTCTGTCCTCATTCTAATTTTCTCTCTCACTTTCTCTTTCTCTATTTCCATCCCTCCTGCTCTTTTTCCTTTGTTCTCTCTACCTCTCTTTCTCTTCTTTCTTTGCCTCACCCTTTATCCCTCTCTGTGTTCTTTCTGTCTGTATCTTTTTTTATGTCTTCTTGTCCCCCACAATTATCTCTCTAAATATGCAAAATTCATTCTCTTTCTTCCACCCAGGCTTCACCTCTCTTGTCCTGTTTCCTATGACCACACCCTTCTATCAGCTTCTTCTTCATGAGAAAAGTGTCAAAACTCTTATAAAGAAATCAACAGGGCCAATGCGCTTCTTTTAGTTCACATTTCAAGCTCTTTTGTTAGGGAGCCTCCCAAGTAAGGCCCTTTAGTTGGATATGTCAACCTCCTAATTCACTAACCGTCTATACTTGCATCCCTCCTCCACTAAGTTTTCTAACTTCTTTACATCATTGTCACCAAGATCATACTACGACCATTGTCAGCAGCCTTACTGCTACTAGAAGAACCTAATTTTCCATTAGAGAATGCAAAACTTTAGAGCTGAGATGGTCTCTAAAATATTGAATATAGGACATCAGAGATGGAAGAGACTTTAGAACATAAAATGTCAGAGCTGGGAGGGACCTTTGAATATGAGGGCTGGAAAGGGTCATACAATATAGGGCAAAGACTATTAATCTCATGGCTAGTAAGTGGTAGAGTTAACATTCAACTCTAGAACCTTAGCTTTTTTGTTAACTGCTCTGCTCTAATTAGAGCAGTTAACAAGAAAGCTAAGGTTCATAGGCAGTTTTCTTTTGGTATACTATTTCCACAGTTAATCCCCACCTCATCCCAGCCTCCACCAATAAGCTTCATAGATACTGAAGGTTTCCAAACCACAACCACAGCAATCCCTACCAGCTAGTCTTCCACAGAAAGTACAATATGAATGTGAAGAGCTAAATTAACACACTGGAGGCTGGAGGGTAGGTTTTCCTAGAGCATTAGAAAAAAAGCAACATGGAGGAGTTCAAGGAAATATTTTGTTGAGTTATAGTCACAATTGCTCCAATTTCCCTAGTACACTAAGATTTATAAAGCAAGTGACTTATCCAAGAATACATAGGAAATAAGAAACATCATAAGACTGAGAACCCAAAGGGATCTTAGACACCATCTCATTCAACCCCCTCATTGAGTAAACTGAGGCTGATAAAGGAGAGACATGCTCAAGATTACAGAGGTACTAAATTGCAGATAATGACACCTGTCCTTTTTCCTTCACAGCACTGTTGTGAGGATTAAATAAGATAATGGATATGAAAGCCCTACATAAATGTAAGGGAGAATAATTGTTATGTTGAAAACTGGTGAGACATTTTTTGACTCTTATTGCTTCCCTTGGGGAAGAGAGAGGGGAGGGAGGAGAGGGAGACATATAGCTGCATCTCTATCTGGCCAGGTAGCTGCTCTTTGTCTCCATTGGATTTGTTCAATATTCTTTTTTGTATTTTCCCAGCTACCTCCCTTCCTTTGGGGAGCGAGGTTGCCACGGATAATTGGCTCTGAATTTGTTTACCTCAGCACTCACCATCTCTCTCTCCCTTCAGTTTCTCCCTCTGTCTCCTACATCCCTCCTAGGCTTCCAGAGCCACCTGGAATTGGGCCCATAATCCCCCTCTCTTCACCACATGTGAACAAGAGAAGGCCAGTTGGAGGAATGTGTGGGAGGTCCCAAGCTCTCTGCAAACATGGGCAATTTAATCCCGCAAATGCTTGTCAGTAACAAAGAAAACGCAAATAATGGACTAGAGAGACCCCAGGCTGGAGTTCAGCAAATACAGATGAAAACAAGTCCCTGATGGAAATTCTAATGATTTTTTTTTTGCTCTTGTACAGAGCTATTGAATAATTTTAAAATATTGGTCAGCAGGAAAGGGGTTTTTGGTGAGAGAGAAGGCTGAGCCAGAGTATCCAGGGGGGTGGAGAAAGGGCTTAGTACAGCTTGGCATTTAAAGTAGAATGTCAGAACTGGAAAAAGAACATAGATGATAAAACATAGAACATTACATCTGTAAGGGACCTTGGAACATGGTACATAGAGCCTTGAAACAAGAAGATAGCTTAGAATGTTACCTCTGGGCCTATGAAAGGGACCTTAGAACACAGGACATAAAATGCTGTATTTAGAAGGGACTTAGTTTATGTATACTTGTCTGTGTATATTTTGCTTCCCCCATTAGGAGGGAAGCCCCTTGAGGGTAGGGGTTGTTGTTTCATTTTTTCTTTCTTTCCTTTGCTCCTAGCACAGTCTCTGGTACACAGTAGGTACCTAATAAATGTTCACTGACCAATTGATTGAATGAATGAATGTAGAACACAGGGCATCAGAGCAGGAAGGAATCTTAGAACTTAAATAGCCCTTGTATCAGAGACCCTCTCCTGACACCAAATGCCTATATATATATGTATATATATATATACATATATATACATGTACGTATATGTATATGGAGATTTTCTTTTCTATCTCGATTTACATTCCCAACCCAGCAAAATGAATGTATGACACTCCTTAGGTTACTGAAATTGACAAATTTACTCCCCATTTGCAAGCATACAATTCATTATAGATAGATAGATAGATAAATATATAGAGACAGAGCAATGCTCTACATAAATTCATACTCTGTGTGTGTGTATGTGTGTGTAATATATTTGTATATGAAAAAGCATAGTATAGTGATTAGAGATCTGGAAGGACCTGGATTCAGGTACCAACCTAATTTATATTAGCCATGGAACCCTGGGAAAGTAATTTAACTTCTCAGTATGGTTGACAACTATCTAATACTATGTAACTATAAATACCAACCTGCATTTGTAGAGGGAGTTGGAGTTTCCTCACCTAGGAATTTGCTATCTCTGTGAAATAACAGGTCACTTTCACACCCATGTATACACATGTATATGTGAATATATTTAATACCTGCATATATGGAAATGATATATAAAACACAAGTAATATGTTATGTGTGTAAAACACATGTAATATAACAAAACTTACATAATATATTTAGTAAAAGGAGGAAACCCTTGAATGAAGGGACCCTTGAATGAGCCCCGACCAGTCCCAAAGATGCATGTAAGTGTCCAGAGTAATTTATGGTTCTCAGAAGAAAAGCTCTTTTGGCCAAGGCTTCTTCCCACAAACATGCTTGAAGAAGCTTTCATACTCATCTAGTTCAACCTTCTTTTTAATAGAAGGGAGGTGACTTACTCAAAGTTGTTATTGTTTGTCCTTTGTTCTCAAAGAGGACCAGTGAGATAGAGGGCGAAGTCTTGACTTGTGTGTGAATTGGATTTTAAGTCCAGTTGGATTTGCACAAAGTTATCAGCATCACCTTTTTTCCAGAATTGTTGAAGTCCAGTGGCAGGACAAAAGCCAGGATGGTGCTGGCCTGGGGTGCAGTGGATAACCTTGGTGCCTTCAATGTCTGACCAAGCTCTTAAGCTCCCCACAGCACCTGCTTCAGTTGTCTTCATGACCACTGAAACATGTTCTCATCTGCCCATCCTGCTGGGAGGAAGTCTTCACATGCTTGGGATAGACATCCCCCTAATTCAGAGAATGCCTTTGAGATCTGTCAGTTGCCTGGTTTAGTCCATCTGCCAAGGTGGCTTCTGTGCATGCTACAACTTCTTGGAGCCACAGCTGATCGGTGACAGTAGAAACCAAAGGAGAATGAGAAGCCCTGAAAGGGACTCCACAAGCCCTCACATGGTGTTAGTCCTCCCTGAACACCCCAGACATCCCAAAGTGGTAAGAGTCAGAGCCAACATTCAAACTCAAGTCTCGTGCCTCTAAATCTTCGTAGTGTTCCAAGCACAGTCAGCTGGTACAATAGTTTCTCAAATAAGATGGTTCTCATCTTTCTGTGCTGTTTCCTTTACGTAAGATGAGGACAAAATTTGTCAGTCTTTGTGCTCTCTCTTCTTGTCTCTTCCAATTACCAGCCCTAACTATCACACTATGGCTCCCTTCTGGCAGACCCACATTATTTTCCTCCCTAATTTTAGCAGAAGAGAGAGGAAGGGGGAATGGCAGTATACATTTCAGAATCTAGAATATAGGATATTAGAGCTAGAAGGAAACTTAAATCAATAAGCATTTGTTAAATGCCTACTATGTCTAGATACTAGGCTAGGGCATGGAAGCTCCTGTCCTCAAAAACTTACATTTTATTCTGGGGTCATAGCATATTCATTAATAAATTAAAGTAGGAGATGTACAGATATTATAGATATGTAGTGATGAATGGAGGGAGTGGGATGAAGAGGGAAGGATGATTAATAAGTGGGAAGGATCGGGAAAAGGCTTCGTGATGGAAATAGTACTTAATCTGAACTTTGCAAAAGAGGCAAGGGTTTCAAGAGGCAGAGGTGAGGAGGGAAAGCATCCAGACATCAGAGACAAAGGGGTTAAAGACATGGAGAAGGGAGATGGGATGTTGTGTTTGAGGAAGAGCAAGTGGGTAACTGGAGTAATTCACCCCCCTTAGGGAACTGAGACCTGGGCTGGTGAATGAATTTTCCATAGTCACACTGGGTAGGAAGTGTCCGAGTCAGCAGCAGAACCTGGGTCTTCTGATTCTAAGTCCAATTCTCCTTCAGGGACACTACACTGCAGAGCTGGGGACTTAACTATGCCTCCAGAAGGCTTTTTTTTTTTTTTGCTTTTTGCTAAGGCAATTGGGGTTAAGTGACTTGCCCAGGGTCACACAGCTAGGAAGTGTGTGAGACCAGATTTGAACTCAGGTCCTCCTGACTTCAGGGCTGGTGCTCTATCCACTGTGCCACCTAGCTGCCCCTAGAAGGCTTTTTATCTCAACCATACAACTCTAGATTATAATCACATTCTCTTATCAATACACATATGTTACATAGTATAGACCATATACAAAACATCATGTTATGCTTTGTTTTAATATTGTGTGACCATAATAGAATATATTATAGCATATAACCATAATAGAATATATTATATGATACTATAGTATTACATGATAGTATAGTATAACATAACAATATTATATTATGCTATGTAATATAATATAATGTCATATGATATATTATAACATGATATAGTGTAATATAGCATCAATATAACATAGCATCATATGAGACATGACATGATATAATATAGCACAATGTGTTATGTATAACATAATATAATATAATGACATAATATAATGCAATTTAAAATAATTTCTACATATCCATATATATTATATTGGTGTACACACACACACACACACACACACACAGAGTTTTCTTATAGACCTCAGAGTCCCCAGTCCAACAATAGCCACAGGTGAGTAAAAACTCTTGCAGCTCTTAAGTGTGCACACAATCCTCCCCACTTGTCCATACTTCACATTCCTAGTCTTCCATTTTGCTATCTTAGGGGAATCAGGAGAGCTCTAGTGCTCAGAAAGTGAACCTTGATGGTCCTAAAATCCCCTGCTTTGACTGAACCCAACTTTTGTTATGATATAAAGTTCCAAATGCCATCTTTCAGGAGGGACATGAACAGGCTACAGGCCTAACAGCAGTGAACAACCAAAATGAAGAAGGTATTAGAGGCCATGCTTTGAAGAAGGGGAGAGTTTGCAGGGGAAACATTGTGTTCATATGACAAGAGATGTCATGAGGAAGAGAGATTGGATCTCACAGGATCATACAATTTGGAGCCAACTCCCTTGTTTGTTCTGTTTTGTTCCATCGAACAAAAATTAGGAGAGATGGATGGGAGTTGCCCAGTTGCAGATTTATGCTCAATATAGAGGGGAAATCTTCTAACCCTATAATTCTACTATATCCTTCAAGCCCTTATTAAGCACCTACTATGTGCCAGGCAGGAATTCTGTTAGTTTTTGAAGATACAAGAGGAATGAGAACAGTCTTGAAGTAGAATAGGTGACTTCAAAAAGTAGTGAGTTCCCCATTACTGGAGATCTTCAAGCAGAGTCTGAATGACCGTCTGCTGGGGATGTTGTAGGGGCAATTCTCGGTTGTATGTGGATTGTAATGGATGCTTTCAGAATCGATTTCCTTCCAGCTGTAAAGTTTTGTGATCTGCCCTATACTCTCTTAATTGTTTAACATCTTTGGATAATATACGCTAAAGAAAGACAAAACCTTCTTATTCCTGAACCAGCCCACACCCCGACCTTGGGCGGCGCACAGGGATTGGCAGTCAGGACGTTCAAACAGCTCTTTCCTAGACTATCTTGTCAAGTCTTTTCTTTCTGACCCCCATTTCCTCCTCTAGAAAAGGAAAATGTGTGGGTTAAAAACTCTCGAAGGTCCATTCCCCCCTGACCTTCTAACATGTCACACATACATCTATTTTCCCTGAAAAAATCTAGTTCTTCTTGAGAAAAGAGATAGAACAGGTTTAGAGGAGTAGGCACTGGATCCAGAATCAGGATTCCTGGGTTCAAATGCTGAGTCTGACATCTGTTATGTCACCTCACACAAATCACTTCCACTCTCAAGTTCTCATTTTTGTAAATAAAATAAAATAAAGACACTCATATAATTTATGCCCCAAACATTACTGAGACAGCATTTTGTAAACCTTAAAACACTGTAGAAATGAGAGAAAGCTCAGTTCTTTCATGTGTAAAATGGGAATAATAATAAAATAATAGTAACAATTATATCATAATATAATAATATTATAGTAACAGTGGGCAGCTAGATGGTACAGTGGATATAGTACTGGTACTATAATATCTTTTCCTGAGTTCAAATCTGGCCTCAGACCCTTACTAGCTGTGTGACCCTGGATAAGCAACTTTACCTTGTTTGCCTCAATTTCCTCATCTGTAACATGAGCTGAAGAAGGAAACTGCAAACTTCTCCAATATCTTTATCAAGAAAACTCCAAAGAGTCAGACATGACTGAACAAATAATAGTAGTAATAACTTATTTATGTAGAACTTTCATTTCCTACCACTTTACCTAATTTTCAGAGTTGTAAAAAAAAAAGTGCTTTGCAAATTTCATAAGTTTTTTTTTTTTAATGAAGTGGGGTGTTAACTTGGTCAGAAAGCTCTGGATTAAAATCCTGCCTCAGACACTTAATAGCTGTGAGCCTGAGAAAATTACTTTTCTTTCTGTTGGTCTGAATTTCCTCAACCGCAAAATGGTTTTGGGTTTGATTATTTCCAAGACCCCTCTAGCACTAAATCTATAATCTTTTATGACCCTTAAAGTGTCCTTTAGTTGGTTGCAGGGTATATATTAGAAAGAATTGGATATTTTGGCTCAAATGCTGTCTCTACCACTAACAATCTATAGAATCAGTTCTTTCTTTCTGGATGGCAGTTGGCTCCTATTAAAAATGAAGAAACAGGACTAGAGGCTCTCAAAGATGCCTTCCAACTTTTCATCCTATTTTCCTAATTACCTGTTAACTGCTGGTTGTGATGAAGGAGAGGAGAAGAACCATTAGGGATCATAGAACTTAGAGTAAGGAGATCTTGAGGTCACCTAGTCCAAATCCCTCATTTTACAGATGAGGAAACTGAGTTCGGGAAAAAGGAAAGGATTTGAGCAAAGAAGACTGGAGTGGGCTGGAGAGAGATGCAGAGCCAATGAAAAAGTCTAGCAGGAGTGTTGCCATGGAAGGCATTGCAAGGTTTTCTGAGAGCAGGCTGAAAAATGGGCAGGGGAAGGGAAGTCTGGCTCCTCCCTGACCCTCAGGGATTTCCCTGATCATCTGCCAAGGTCAGTAGGCAATCCATGATCCAGAGCCAGGGCCCACCCTCTCACCTCCCTGTCTCCCCCCCACCTCCAGGCCCAACCCAACTCTATCTTAGCTCTCTTTGCCCATCCATTCTCTGCCAGGCTGCCTCATACACAGGAGGCAGCCAGTGGCCGCCTTCCAGGAGGCCTGTTTACCAGCACGCCAACAGCAAATGAGTCTTCTTAAAAGGCATTCAGCGTTGATCCCCTACAAACAAGGCTGAGCTGGAGAGGGCCGGGTGGCCATGCCTTTCCTGGAGAATCTGCTCGAACAGGGTTTGTTGTGCATCTTAATAGAGTCCCTTCCACCCACAGCCTTAAAAGTATTTAATCTACTCTTGCAAATGGCTAATTTTGAAAATCCGCTTATCAGAATTAGGTCCTCAACATCCATATTTATTTGCTTTTCATTTTCATAATCTTTTTTTTGCCCCCTCTTCTGTGTGGTAGTAAATTTTGGTTTTCAAATGCTTGGCTCCATTTCATTAACCCCCAAAAGGGGAAGGAGACCAGGGTAGCAATGAGATGGAAGCCTGAAAGTGGGTTCACAGAAGGAAGGGGTTGTTGAATTGTGAGAGGGGGAGATGAATGAGTTCAAGACATCTGGAATATCTCTAAGCTCAGTTTCCTCATGTGTAAAATGAGAACATTATCCAATCCTATTGTGGGGGAATTGTGAACAGGATCAAACTCTTCATTTATTTATCTGTACATTCAAGAAATAGTCTCTAAAGTCAGAAAGTTTTCTGCCCTGGAAATCTTCAGAGGGAAGCCAGATGACCACTGATTGGGGATGTCTCAGAGGGAACTCCAGCTCAGGTTAGGGTGAGACAAGATGGAGTTTTAAAGCACCTCCAGCTTTGAGATTTTAGGGTTGCTATAAAGCAAGAGGTTAAGGTTTCTTATTAAAGGAATAGGTATGTGTCCGCAGGGACAGATGAAGAAATAGAGAATATTGTATATGTATACATGCTCCCAAGAAGAGAGCCATGTAGGTTCAAATACCTACCAGTAAGCACTTATATAACTTTGTGAATATTTATGGATGTTTGGGGAGAGAAGGGAGATATATAGAGATGTGTGTCCAGAGAGGGATATGCAAATGCATGATTATGAAAACCCATAAACTCCCCAAGCATCATGTTCAAAAATTCACTCCAATAAGTTTATGTTAAACACTTACAGAGCACAGAGGAGAGAGTACTGGATTTGGAGTCAGGAAGTCTCTGATACATAGTAGCTGTATCACTCTGGGCAAGTATCTTTCTTGCAACAGTCAGTTTTCTCAACATTAGTCCTGACTCCCAGGGCTGAAATAGTATAAGTGACAGATAGATAGTTCTAGGGAAATAGTCTTGCCCAGAATTCTGCAAGCCAATGCCAAGCATCCCAGAAAATGAATGTCCAGTGGGCTGGAGCCCTATACAAATGTACCAATCCAGGTTAAGTAAACTCCAACCTCTTCTGGATGTACATGTAGACCAGAAATGGATAAATATCAGGGACAGGGAAAATGCCTTTAATGTCAGGGGTTGATTGCCCTTAATGGACTTTTCAGTCATTCCAACTGCTTCTGTCTATGGATTCTTTCTCCTCCTATTGAGGAAGGATCCAGATTAGCAAGGATGCATCAGTAGGCAATAGCGAGTTATTGAAGATTCTTGAGTGGAGGAGAGATAAGATCAGATTTATGCATAAGAACAATAAGGGAGGCATTGATGGGAAGGATGGATAGGAGGGAAAATTGAATAGAAGTAGGAAGACTTATCAGGAGACCGCTGTAACAGTCCAGGTGATAATGAGGGCCTGGAATAAGATGGTGACCATGGGAACAAGGGACATATGTAATATATTTTGCAGAATTGACTGGGCAGGAATCTCATTAAATGATGCTCAATAGAATTAAAGAAGGGAGGCATAAAGAAGTTGGGAGAAGAACAGGTTTGGGGAGAAGATAGTAAGCTCAATTTTGGACATGTTATATTCAACTTGAAGGACAGACATTTAATCTGCAGGTGTATGTCCAATCTGTCTCAGTGACTTTGAGGGACTTGAGGGAAGTAATAACTCACATTCATATAAAGATTGACATATATTAATCATATATATTGAGATATATTAATCTCAGCTGATCTTACAACAATCCAGTGAGATACGTGTTGTTAAAATTACATTTTTTCCTATTGTAATTGTTTATTATGTACTTTTAAAATTTTATTTTATATTTTTAATTTATGGAATAAAACAAGCATTTTCATAACATAGTATAATTTTAAAAAAAGATGATGCTGTCTTGGAAAGGGAGGAGGGAAGGGAGGGAAGGAGAAAAATTTAGAACACAAAGTCTTTCAAAAATGAATGTTGAGGGCAGCTAGGTGGCGCAGTGGTTAGAGCACCAGCCCTGAAGTCATGGAGGACCTGAGTTCAAATCTAATCTCAGACATTTCCTATTTGTGTGACCATGGGCAAATCACTTAACCCCAACTGCCTCAGCAAAAAGCAAAAAAAAAAAAAAAAAAGTTGAATTTTAACATAATTAACATATAATCTAGAGGAGGGGTGGGAACTAGGGGGGAAAAATTTGAAAGAAAGCTTTGTAAGGGTCAATGTTAAAGAATTACCCATGCATATGTTTTGCAAATAAAAAGCTTTAATAAAAAAATGAATGTTGAAAACTATCTTTACATGTATTTAGAAAAATAAAATACCATTAAAAAGGGGAAATTGATGAAAAAATTTAAAAAATGATTGCCCAAGAACGTGCACAAGAAAGTACAACTTGCTAGATTTTTAAATATATGATATTTATATATAATAAAGTTATCATGTAAATTTTTAAAATTTTATTTCTTCTCTCACCCCCCCCACCCCAGCCATCTTTACTAATGTTAGACACAACATTTTACTGATAAGGAAACTGTCTGAGAGACCTCTCAGGGTTACACTGCTAGCAAGTGTCTGAGACAGGCTTTGAACTTAGGTGTTTCTTACTCCAGGTCCAGCATTCTATTCACTGTATCACCCAACTGCCCTGGCTGAAGGGTTCACAAAAGAATCACACTAACCAGTGAATGGGGAAAACAGTAGACTTTATTGGGTACATTTTAACTCACACAGAGAGAAGGCTTTAAAAGATACTATAGGCTAAGAGACCTGGTGAAATGATCACTTAGGCACCAAGATTAGCCTAACACACAATTTACTTAAAGGCTACAGCAGGTGGTAGTTTAAGGCTATATGTTGAATCCTTGCTGCAATTTTCTTTGCCCTTCCAAAGACACACTTAAGACTCCCTGGTGGAGGCTGTCCATGCTGAAATGGGCTTCTATAAAGCCTGAGAAACCCTTCTAGTCTCCCAAGGCTTTCAAAGGGCTCTGGGACCCATGATATCACTGAAGAGTAAAGAGAGAATACAGTGTGATGCAATGATCACCTAGCATATCCTGGTTACTTACATATTAAAATTATTAATTGTACCATAGTTATAGCCAGTCATGAAGTTTAACAGGAGGTACCTAGAGTGGAAGGGCAGGTCCCAGAGAGGAGAGCCAGACCAGCATCTGGACCTTGGGAGCAATGGGCTCCAGATCATAATAGGAAGAGAAAGGTACCAAAGAGAGATTGTTCCTTGATCTTGGCACATTGAGCTTTGCCAGCTCCATTGCACCATAGTCAGTGTGGGAAATAACCAGAGTCCCATTTCTTCCATGCCAGGCCAGTTTGCAACATTCCCTTTCTAAGGGAACAAAGAAGACAAAATCAATCAGAGTAACTCACAGCTCCCCATAGAAGGGAAGCAATCTGACATCCCAGTTGAGGCAGTGGGTTAATGCCACATCCAGTAGCCTAAGGCACTCACCCCTGAATGAATGAATGAGTGAATGAGTGAATGAATGAATTAAAAGGCACTTATTAAGTACTGACTTTTTACTGTCAAACACTGTGCTCAACACTAAGGATGGCTAAAAATACAAAAGCAGAGTGCCTGTCCTCTAAGGAACTTACACTCTAACAGGGAGAGAAAAATATACATATGAAAGCAGTGGTCAGGGAAAGGCTTTTTAGCCTTAGAAGTTAGAGGGATGGTCAGTGATTCCAAAGGGCTGTTTATTGACATGCCCTTTCCACAAACAACAGTATTATTAATTTGATTATAGTTCCCAGAACAAGGAGTGTGGGAGCTGGAGCATAAGGGGAGTAGGGAGGGTTGGATTTGAGGAGGAGCAATACCTGGTAGTCTGGGACCTGAGGAGAAAAATATCAAAATAACGTGGCATCAGCAATAGCTTAGAGACACAAGTTTGAAGAGCCAGAGGGTTTTTCGAGTGCACCTGATCCATTTTTCATCTCTGACATCAGAGGGAGACTTTCTGGGGCTTGGCCTTTGGGATGCTGGCTGTGAAGGCAGGTGCATGTATGTTTCCAGTGTGGACAATTTCAGCAATTATTCAGGAAACAGCAAGATGATGGGCAAATCGGGAAGGGGTGGGACCTGAAACAGAGGTAGCCTGACACAAGAGACTCAGGCTTCCAAATCAGAGTCTGTTTTTTACACTATTATCTTTGTATTTAAAGAGGGGAAAGTTTAGGAGTGAATGAGATCACTAAGAAAGCAGAAAAGGGAATAAGGACAGAAATTTGAGAGACACTTTAAGGAATCCTTAATATTAGTAGCTTATATTTATTACATCTCTCTAAGATTTGCAAAGTACTTTATACAAATTATCTCACTGGACACTCACACTAGCGGTGAAAGGTACATATTCTTATTATGCCCATTTTACAGATGAGGCTAAGGCTAAGAAAAGTTAACTAATTTTTGCAGGGTCACAAGCTAGTGAGGATTCAAACAGGTTTTCATGACTCCAAGTCTGAAGCTCTCTCCACTATGCTGATCCAAAAAAGGGAGGTCCAGTAGAATTTCTCTATCTAAAGGAGAGAGACCTCTGCCTGAGCACTCACAAGTCTGTAGCATCTCAGAGACTTTCCTTATACCAACATTTGACAGATGGTGACATGGAGGCACAGAGAAAAGCGACTAGCCCCAGATCAAACAATTGGGAAGCACTGGAAGCAGGACCTGAATCTAGCTCCTCTGACTTAGAGCTGAAGGAGTGTTCTTTGAACTGTACCACAGCTGTTTCTCAGTGGGAGATACTGATTAGGAAGCCTCAATCTGGCTGTGGGCAATGGATGCAATCAAAGTGTAATTGGGTTATAGATCTAACATTCTGTGAATCTATGAATCTATGTGCTAATGTTATATGCTAATGTTTATCTGAGAAGAGACAATGCCCAAGATATGGAGGCCCAGATAAAAGGCTCCCTGTGGTGTGCTTGTGTTTTTTTTGGGGGGGAGGTTTGGGGAGTGTGAGGTATGTATGTGTGAAAGGGGATGATTTTAAGAATTAAAATGTATGTTTGTATGGCCCAGGGTAAGAGGTTAGAAGCTCCAGATGTTCATGCTTGGGAGACTCATTTTTTTTAAAAGGGTTTCATTTAAAAAAAAAAAAAAGGAAAAAAGAAAAGAAGGAAGGAAGAGATAAGAAGAGGAGAGGAGAAAGAAGAAGGAAGGAAGGAAGGAAGGAAGGAAGGAAGGAAGGAAGGAAGGAAGGAAGGAAGGAAGGAAGGAAGGAAGAAGGAAGGAAGGAAAAAGGGAAAGTGGAAAAGGAAGGGAAGATAGAAGAAAGGGAGAAAAGAAGGAAGAGGAGGAGGTGGAAAAGGAAAGAAAGATAGAAGGGAGGAGGGAGGAAGGAAGGGAGGAAGGGAGGGAGAAAGGGAGGAAGAGAGGAAGGAAGGTAAGAAGGAAGGAAAGAAGGAAGGGAGAGAGGAAGGAAGGGAAAAGGGGAGGATAGAAAGAGGGAGGGAGGGAAGGAGAGAGGGAAGAAAAGAAAGAGGAAAGGAAGGAGG
>JAJPUD010003472.1:183654-230537 GCA_023553655.1 Myrmecobius fasciatus
AGGGAGGGAAGGAGAGAGGGAAGAAAAGAAAGAGGAAAGGAAGGAGGGAAGGAGGGAGAGAGGAAAGGAGGGAGGAAACATTTAACAAAAGCTTACTCGGTGCTTTGTCCTGTACTAAGCCCTAGAGATGCAAATAGAAAATGAGCAGCCTGAACATTTGAAAGAATCTATAAGGAAAAAAAATGATGAAGCAGCTCTGTGAGAGGAAGTATAGTGTAGAGGATAGACCCATGGGCTTATAGTCAGAAGTCACAGGTTTGGATCCTGGTTCTGCTGCTTATTATCCCTATGGTCTTAAGCAAAGAACTTAGCCTTTATGGGTCTCACTATCTCAGCCTGAAGTCTGGCAGCGCCCACCAGAGGTTGTGGTCTGTTGGCATAACCTTCAAGAGCCCAGGTCCAAAGCAAAGCATCAAAGGACTTTAGAGACAGAGGAGCCGTTATCAATATTATGTTCTGATTGCAGGTGTATGCGGCTTTGAGGGTGATGTGGTCAGCTTTCTGGTAATCCTTATATTTTACCTTCTGATCCAGTATTGATCCCCTGGTGTAAATCTCTGCTCTGACAACCAGTTTTCCCACTCATCTAAGCCCTTAATTCTTGGCACTACATAAATACCCCAGTGCCATCTCCCATGACTTCCTATTCAGAATTCTACACCTCCCACCTTTCACTCCAGAGGCTCCATGCAAGGATTACCCTCCCCACCCCTCACTCCAGCCTCAGTTTGAGAAGATTGCTGTAACGACTATAGCAGGCCAGGGGCAATAGGGAAAACCTAAGGTCATGGATTCTATGGGGAAGGTATCATGGTGGTACAGGCAGTACAGGTACACAAATGTGGGTCAGCACATCTTCCTTCTTCAAACACTCTGATCCTCCACTCTGGGGAGTTTGGAGTCAATTCTCTTTCAGAGTCTTCCAGGAAGTAAGTTCAACACCTTCTTGACTTCCTGAGCTATTACTTCCTATCATGGGTGGGAGCCAGAATATCATATAGAAGGGCATAGAAAAGCTGTGAAATAATTGTGTTTAACCAAGAGAATAATAACCAGGAAAAGGGTGAGGAAACAGGACTTCTTGTGTCTTAGAACCAAGGAAATTAAGCTGAGCTGGTGGGGTGGGGAAGGGATATAGATTATTAGAATAAGGAGAGTCCTCAAAGCAAGTAATGGACCCATAACAGAAGTAAATCTTTTTTTTTTATTTAGTATTTTAAGATTCACAAAGCACTTTCCTCATACTAATCGTGAAGTATGTAGTGCAAGCGTAATTATTGCCATTTTACAGATGAGGAGCCTGAGGTTCAAAACAGCTATGTGCAGACAAGTTCTCTTGGATATTTTATCAATCTCTGAGTAACTGTCATTTTAGAACTATGAGTTCTTCTCCATCACAATGGGAAAAAGTCTTCCTATTACCTAGGAGAGCATATTAACCAGTTGCTATAGTCAACCTTTTCAACTCAATCTAGGTTGTCTTGGAAAAATATACATAAGAGTCACCACCATCTCATAGTTAAAGCTATCCCTGTTTGGGAGGACCTGATGACACCTTTATCTTCTAGTACTCTAGTCTTTGAGAACTCATGGTGACCTGCAGTCATTTCCAGATCACACAGAGACATCAGAGAAGAACTTTAGTAAAGTAACCCATGGTTACTAGATTTGAATCCAAGTCTTCCATATACAAACCCCACACTCTTGCCACCATTATCCCATGCTGCCTGACAGAATACCAAAGCCAGAAGGGAAGTCAAATAGGTCCTCTTCATTTTATTCTTTTTATCAATTCTTCTTGTGAGTTAATCCCCCCCCCAAACAATGAAAACCCAGCTTCTCTCATCTCCTCATCATATGAAGAATAAAGAAAAATGAAACTCTTGTTGCAAACATGTATAGTTAAGCAAAATATAGTCTTGCCGTAGCCACCAGCATTTTACAGATGGAGAATTGAGGTCGGAATGATTGAATAATTTACCCCAACTCAGACATATAGTAAAGTAGCAGAGCTGGGAATGGTATCAATAAGAATGGTATACACTACACACCTGTCAAATTGGCTAAGATGACAGGAAAAAATAATGGCGAATGTTTGAGGGGATGTGGGAAAACTGGGACACTGATACATTGTTGGTGGAACTGTGAACGGATCCAACCATTCTGGAGAGCAATTTGGAGCTATGCTCAAAAAGTGATCAAACTGTGCATACCTTTTGACCCAGCAATGTTTCTATTGGGCCTATATCCCAAAGAGATCTTAAAAGAAGGAAAGGGACCCATATGTGCAAAAATGTTTGTGGCAGCCCTTTTTGTAGTGGCTAGAAACTGGAAACTGAATGGATGCCCATCAATTGGAGAGTGGCTGAATAAATTATGGTATATGAATGTTATGGAATATTATTGTTCTGTAAGAAATGACCAGCAGGATGATTTTAGAGAGGCCTGGAGAGACTTGCATGAACTGATACTGAGTGAAATGAGCAGAACCAGGAGATCATTATACACGGCAACAACAAGACTATATGATGATCAATTCTGATGGACATGGCTCTCTGCAACAATGAAATGTTTCAAACCAGTTCCTATTGTTCAGCTATGAAGAAAGTCATATACATCCAGAAAGAGGCCTGTGGGAACTGAGTGTGGATCACAATATTTTAATGCTTTCTGTGAATATTTGCTTACATTTTGTTTTCCTTCTTAGGTTGTTTTTTTCTCTTTATATATCTAATTTTTCTTGTGCAGTAAAATAACTATAGATGTGTATACATATATTGGATTTATTATATAATTTAACATATTTAACATGTATTAGACTACCTGTCATCTAGGGGTGGGGGTGAGGGGAAAGAGGGGAAAAATTTGGAACAAAAATTTTTTTTGCAAAGATCAATGTAGAAAAATCACTCATATGATCTGTAAATAAAAAGCTTTAATTAAAAAAAGAAGAATGGTATAAAACTCAAATAGAAACAGAGAAAATAGAAACTAAGGAAATAAGAATTCCTTTGGGCTCACATTAACTTAGAAAACCACATGTTAACATTATCTATGTTTTATGATATTTTAATTAATTTTGTTAAATATTTCAAAATTTTCCAAATTTAAAAATTTCCAAAAATTTTAATCTAGTTCTTTATTTGGCTATGTTAATTTAATAACTTTAATCTAGCATATCCCATTAAGGAAACTACTATAAGAAATTTGTCAAAGGTTACCTGGAGAATTAATGGCAGAACTAGGATCTAGGTAGAATTAGGATAGAATCCCAAATTTGGCTTTGCTTAACAACTAACATTTAAATATCAGTTTAAGGTTTGTAAAACACTTTATATATATTATTTTCTCATTTGGTCCTTACTGTATCACTGTAGGGATAGTGTTATTATCCCCATTTTTACAGATGAAGACACTGAGGCTGAAGGATGATAAATGACCTGTCCAGGATTAAACAGTAGTAAGTGAAGGAGCTATTCAAATTTAAGTCTTCCTGCATTCTGTTTCTATTTGAGTTTGACACCACTGGATTATGGCAGATAGTACTGGACTTCAAGTCTGGAGACTTGAGTTGGAATCTTGCCTCTGACATTTACTAGCTGTGTGATTGTAGGCAAATGCCACAACCTCTTGGAGCCTTAATTTCTTCATCTGTAAAATGAGGTTAATAAGTATACTTACCTTCCAAGGTTGTTGTAAGAATCAGATGATATGATATTTATAAAGTGTTTTGCAAACCTTCAAGTGATAGATAAATACTCACTATTATTATTATGGTTCTTATCTCTGGGGCTCAGGTTCCTTTTTTTTTTTTAATTTTTTTAATGGGAAGGTTGAATTAGAAGAGCTCTAAATCCTATAATAACCAGTGAGAAGGCTAGAGCAACCAGATCTCGAAGAAGAAGAACAAGGCCAGAGCAAGCAGGGTCCTTTGGTTCCCTCCCTAGAGAGGGTTTAAGCTGTGTCCTATTAATTCCATTTCTCTTCTTCTTCTCACCCTTCTTCCTGAAAACAGGATCCAATTTAATTTAGGGGGGAAAATACAGGAGATCTGTAACATTACGTTTCTCCCTTGAAATGCAATCAGGCTGAGGGAAAGAATTAATTTTTAATTCCATCTTAATTACTTGGAGCAATAATCTATTGGCATAGCCTGGCTCTGGGATGTCTCTCCCTCCCCTCTCTCCCCCCCCCCCATTCTGCTGCTGCAACTGCTATCACCTGATGCACCTTCTCCTTAGATAACTGAAGATTGGGGGATGGGAGCAAATATGTCCAGGGGGTTCAGTTCCAGTCCATAGATTTCCCTTGCTGAATGGAATTCAGAAACTTTAGGGATTTGCCAAACCAAAGAATTACAATCATAGCTAGAAGGGACTTTCAAAGGATGTCTGGGTAAAACAGATCCATTCCTTAAAGTGGCTATCTACTCCATGGGAAGTCTTCCTACAGTGGAGCCCAGAATTGAAGGAACTTATCTACTTAGGAATTAACAATCAGGAAGGCTATGAGTTTTTTTCTTACATTGAGCCCAGATCTGCCTGTGTAATGTACACCCATCCCTTCTACACTGACTCTAAGAGGCCAGCAGAGCAACCTTTCCATATCAAAGTCCTTCAAATACTTGAAGACAGCTGCTCTGTTACTTTTAAATCTTCTCTCCAAGGTAATTCCATGAAGTAACTGAAGTAGTGTGTTAGGGGGGTAGAATGTCGGACTGGGAGTTGTCAAGACTGGAGTTCAAATCCCTGCTGTAACTTTCCTTTTCACATGATCACAGTCAAGTGACTTCATATCCTTGAGTTCAGGTTTTGCATCTGTGAAAGGGGGATAATAATACCATTTACCTTATAGGATTGTTGTAGGGTTCAAATGAAATGACAGATGGAAAGTACATTGCTTTATGAATGTCAGCTCTTATTGTCCCTTCAATCAATCCTCGTAAGGTCTCTAGTCTACTCACCATCTTGTTTATTCTCCTCTGAAATATAGCCAATGTCTTTCTTTAAATATAATACCTTGAACTGATCAAGATATTCCAGATGCTTTCCTACCAGTGCAAAGTAAAGTGGAACCGTTTCCTCCCTTGTCCTGAATGCTATTTCTCTCTCTCTTTATGCAGCCTGAGATCATATTCCTTTTTTTGGCTGCTGTGTCACACCATTAACTCATCCTGAGCTTGCAATCCATTAAAACCCCAAGATCATTTTCATACAAACTGCTTTCTAACTCTACCACCTCCAGTTTGTACTTGTGAAGTTGATTTTTTTTCAACCAAAGCATAGAGCTTTTCATCTGTCACTATGAAATTTCGGCTTATTAGATTTGTTCCATCATTCTAACTTGTCATCTTTTTGGGACCCTGAATCATCATCTGATGTGTTAGCTATCCTTCCATCATGATAATAGCTACCGTTTATATAGCTCTTTAAGATGTGCAAAGGGCAACTCATTTAACTCCTTATAACCCTGTGCAGTAAGTATTATTGTTATCCCCATTTTGCAATCGAGGAAACTGAGGCTCAGAAGGGTTAAATGAATTGCCTGGGATCACACAATTAGGGAGTGAATAAGACAGAATTTGAATCCAGTTCTTTTTAATTCCAAGCCCTGTGCTCTATTCATTGTGTCATCTTGCTGCCATCTTTTGTGTCATCTGCAAATGTGATAAGCATGTCATCCAGGCCTTCATTTAAGCAACTGATAAAAATATCCCCCCAAAAGCCCAAAACAAAGGACAGATGCCCCCATTAGACACCTCTATCTAAGCTGACATAGACCCATAACTGACTGTTTGCTCTTTGCATCATTGTTAAACCAGTTCAATATCCACACATCTTATGCTCCTCCATCTTGTCTACAAGATAAGCATGAGAAATTTTGCCAGATACTCTGAGGAATATATCATTCCCCTGATGTAGTAAATCTGTCTAAAAAAGAAAGAAAGAAATGATATTAATATGACATAACTTCTTGGGCGAATGACCTATCCTTGATGAAGCCAACCATTGCTCTAAGGACCAATTCTGGAATTTTGTAGGAATCTAAGTCAAACATATCATACTCTCTTACCTTTTTTGAAAATAAGGACATTTACCTTTCTTCCCTACATGATACCTCTGGTATTCTCCAGTGTTTAAAAGAGCACAGTTCAGTATCACATCTTTCAGACCTGAAAGAAGTACCTTTGAATGTAATTAGGACAGGTGACTTGAACTCATTGAAAGCAACGAGGTGCTTTCTTACAATCTCCTCACTAATCTTGGGTTTCAAACTCATGTTAATTATTTTATTCACTTCTTCCAAATCTGGAGATCATTTTCCTTGACAGACTAAACAGAAGCAAATTAAGAGTTGAGTAGTTAGTCCTCCTCTCTATCATCTTTTATCGTCTCATCTACTTCAAGCAATGGCCCTATTTCTTCTTTGATCTTCCTCTTGTCCCCTTTATAGCTAAAAATATTCTTTTTTGGCATTAAAATTCATTACCAGCATCAGCACCTTCTGTTAATTCTCTAAATCCTTCTTTTGAAGCATCTACCTTCAATTAACCCCAACAATGAGAAGATCATTGAGAAACACATAGGAGACACATAGTGCAACAAATTTGGAGTCAGGGACCCTTGGTTCAAATTCCATTTTTGTGGCTTACTATGCTTACAATCATAGACAAATCATTTAATTTCTCTGAACTGAGGTTTTCCAATCTGTAAATGAAGGAATTGGGCTAAATGGGGTTCCTTCCTCTGAGGTTCTTTCTAATATATATATATGATTCTAAGGTGTGAATTGTGTGCTCTTAGGATCTTTAATCTCTTGTGACAGAATGTTCCTTCTAGCAATATCATTTGTCCTTATGTTAATCACCATGAGTGGATAGATAATGGCCATCAAGTTTCACCAATCTTGGAATGGCCTGGACAGATGCTTTGGAGTGACAGTAGGTGTTTGCATTGTTTGGGTCAGGTAGATTGATGACTACTTCACCATAGAGAAAGTGTGTTATGTGGAAAGAACACTGAATTTGGATTCATAGGACATGGGTTCACAGGACATGGGTTTAAATCCCAGCTCTGTTACTTGCTAGCTATATGACCCTAACCACATCACTTAACATCTCTAGGCTTCTATTTTTTTCCTCTATAAAATGGTGGTTGAACCAGATAATAGCTAAGGTTTTTTCCAGCTCCATATCAATGTTGTTATGTTGCTTTTTTTTAGTCATGACAGACTCTGAGACCCCATTTGAGGTTTTCATGGCAAAGATACTGGAGTGGTTTTCCATTTCCTTCTTCAACTCATTTTAAAGATAAGGAAACTGAGGCAAACGGGGTTAAATGATTTGTCCAGAGTCACATAGCTAGTGAGTATCTAAGACCAGACTTGAATTCAGGTCTTCCTGACTCCAGGCCTTGTGTTCTTTCCATTGTATTCCCCTAGATGCCTCTCTACATCAATAATCCTATTAAAATGGCAAGAGTTCTTTCTTCTGCTACTGAATATTATTGATTTCTACCTCTTTCCTAATGGAGCCACATCATCAGTAATAGGAACATACAAAGATGCTTCCTCCCAAAAGGGTACTAACCCTCCCCTCTATAAGAAGTTTCCCATGTTATCTCATACCTCATACCATAATCCTTCTTCCATTTTCCTTCTTGGATCACCATCTTCCATCCTTTAACCTAATGCAGAATCCCTGTGAATAAAGTCACACAATTGTAGATTTGGAGCAGGAAGGGACTTTAGAGAACATAGAGTCCAGTCACTTCTGAAGAAATTGAGAATGAGAGGTTAGTAACATCAGTAATGATCTTAGGGTTCTCACTCAATCCCACTTTTTTACACTTAGGAAAACTGAGGCTCAGAATGAAGAAGTTCCTTGTCCAAGGTCACAGAGTGAGTTAGTGACAGAGATCAGGTCTCATTGGTCCATTACTCTGTCCCCACTTCTCCAAGCCCATTTCTTTGTTTTTCCTCTCTTGCTCTGTTCTCTGTTCGTATGTCTGTGGCATAATTCAAACTCAGGCTTGAGTTCAAAACACTGTCCACTTGGTGTTACCCAATGGCATCTTTACTTGATTTATTCTTGGAGTTTTTTTCTCTTACTTCCTCCTCCTCCTCCTCTTCTTCCTTCTTCTCTGATAGCCTGGAGAGGTACAGAGACTTTCATACAGCTATCTTCTCACTACCTCCCTTTTTTATAGAAGAGAACAGTCTGCACTCTGTGCCTATGTATCTGCTACTTGGCACTGGCAGAAACAGAAACACAAATTGTATTTTGCTATAAAGCTCCCCTTGACCTCCATACCTATTGAAACTAAGATCTTCAATCCTCTGTCATTCACCTGTTATTGGGTGAAGTTTCATTTATTTTTCCTGCACTTCCTGACTTTTCTTGGGATAGTGTACTTTGTTGTTGTTTAGTTGTTTTCAGATGTATCCAAATCTTTGTGGCCCTATTTGGGGCTTTCTTGGCAAAATTACTGGAGTGGTTTGCCAATTCCTGCTCCAGCTCATTTTACAGATAAGGAAACTGAGGCAAACAGGGTTAAGTGACTTGCACACAGGGTCACATAGCTAGTAAGTTTCTGAGGCAGGATTTGAAATGAGGTTTTCCTGACTCCAGACCCAGCACTCTATTCTAGCTGCTCTGATATTGTACTACCTCACCTAATTGTCTTTGATTGGCAATTAGCAAATTCTTGCCAAGTTCTATTGCAAATGGGAGCTGCCTTCAGCTGTCCTCTGAGCTAAGGTCTCAAGTAGAAATACAATTATCAGCAAAGCTTTATCTAATTAAATCTAATTAGCTACTTCTTTTCTCTTCTAACTAATAGACTTTAGATATCACCTTGGATTTCCCTGGTCACAATGCCAATATGATATGAAATGATATATGATACATGTTATGATGCATAAATAAAATCATGTCATTGCAATAGTAGATTACATTTATATAGAACTTTTTGAATTTACAAATTGTAAATGCCTTTTGAATGAAAGAATTAATGGATGAATATTAAAAGAATGAAAGTTTTATGGAACCAAGAATCTTTATTGGGAAGGAACATTGAAGTCCAACCTATTCCCCCAAGCGGTAATACTCTTTATAATATCCTTGAGAATTGTACATCCAAACCCATTTGAAGATGTCCAGTAATAGGGGACTCACTACCCCTGAGAGAGTACATTCTTCTTTCAGTAGTGTTAATTGTTAGGATTTGTGAAATCCATAAAATCTTCAGGCTGAAAAGGACCTTAGAGTTCTCACCCAACCCCACCTTTTTACACTTGGGAAAAGCTCAGAATGAAGAAGTTCCTTGTCTAAGGTCACAGAGTGAGTTAGTGACAGAGATCAGGTCTCATGGTCCAGAACTCTGTCCCCACTTCTCCAAGCCCATTTCTTTTTTCCTCGCTTGCTCTGTTCTCTATCTATATGACTGAATTCCTTTAGGAGCCTTTTCCTAAACTGGAAACTCTTGACTTCCCTTTGTCTCAGTCAGTGTCCCCAGGGAAGGAGAAGAGATTCTTGTGGGCTCTTATTTCCAGACTTGAAGCTTCTCAGCACATAAGAGCAAAATCACGGGCTTCTCAACTCCCATTGCCACTGAACTGTGCCAGCAGCCAGAAGGAAGAAAAGTAGATTCTTGGGTTGTACAAAGTTAGAACGGAATGTGCTTTTAGTACAAGGACCATAGAAAGACAGAGCTGAAGGTTTTGTTAGTACAGAGAACATTAGAGCCAGGAGAGACCTTAGAATAAATACACAAATTATTGGAGATGGAGGGACCTCAGAACAAAGAATGTCAGAGCTGGAAGGGCTCTCGAGGACAGAATATCAAAACTGAGAAGGATCTTAGAACATAAAATGGCAGTGCAGAAAGGCGCGTCAGAACAAAAAATAGCAGAGCTGGGAGAATCCTTAGAACATAATCAGAACATAGAATGGCAGAGCTGGGAGAATCCTTAGAGCATAAATAGAACACAGAATGGCAGAGCTAGGAGGGATCTTAGAACATAAAATGTTAGTGCAGAAAGGGATCTTAGAACACAGAATGGCAGAGCTGGGGGAATCCTTAGAACATAAATAGAACACAGAATGGCAGAGCCAGGAGGGATCTTAGAACATAAAATGTCAAAACTGGGAGGAGCCTTAGAACATAATTAGGACACAGAATGGCAGAACTGGAAGGATTTTGGGACATAAACATCAGTGTGGAAAGAGACCTTAGAGATCAGCTACACCAATCACCTCAATTTACATGTAGGGAAACTGAGACTTAGAGGAGGCAGAGTCACAGAACTTCAAACAGATTCTCCTTCAGACAGAATCCACTTAATATACTTCAAGTATTCATGATTTCAGTAGCTGGGGCATTGGCTTTCACCGTTACATATCACATCCCCTACAGCTTTCATCAACCTCCCTGATGGTATTGAGCTCTTGAATTCTTCAATTAAAATAACTGGCTAGTCACAGAATAACAGACGAACGTCCATCCCCAATCCAACACTCAAAGTAATTCCAGCTTGGTTGGAACTGCCAAAGGGGGTTTCCTAAAACTGACTGGCTCGGGCACTTGACTAGAAGTACTTCTCATTTTGATTCCATAAAGCATTCCATAAAGATAGATTCCATTCTATCTATAATAATCAATGTATCTGTATGAGAATATTGGGCTTGGACCAATGTTATTTTCTTCATTATTTGCTTTTTAAAGGCATTAATTTGGGAATGCTTTTGGATGGTGCATCTTTTGTTGTAAATGTTAGTTATTTGAAAATTTTGCCCAACTTGTCTTCTAGGATGAGAATATATTGGAATATAAAAATTACAACTGAAAATCTGATAATACTATAGCCTATGTCTTCCTTGTTAGGTTAGAGAATCCATGTTTCTTTCAAAACTTTAACAAAAATATGATCTGAAGCCAAAGTGCATACTAGTCCTTAAGCTTTTATCATTGACAATAGAGAGGCAGTGTGGTATAGTGAATAGAGAGCTGCCTTTGGAGTCAGCAGATGCTGAGTTTAAGTTTCTTCTCTGACATACTAGAATGTGAGAAAGTCTCAATCTTTCAGTGCTCCCTGAAACTCTCTAAGATTGTAAGCAGCAGAGCAGGTGCTGACCTGTAATGGTAGAGGGAATTTCCTCGCCAAGAATGCCCAGTATCATAAAGTCACAATCCAAAAAAAGGTTATTATCAATGTTATTATACTTTAAAAAATATTTATTGATATCTTTCATATAAAATTACCTTAATTTCTTAATATCTCCCTTTTTCTCTTCTATCTAAAGAGTGAATACTAGCTGCAAAGAAATTAAAAGGAAAAAAGTCAGCAAAATTAATCAATACCTCTGCTGAGTAAATTGTATATGTAATGTTCCACATCCATAGTCCCCACTTCTGCAAAGAAGTCAGGGAGGTGAATTTTCTCATCTCTTTTTTGAGAACAAGGTTGTTCAAATAATGTCAAGGTATCTTTTTTTTTTTTAAAAAAATAAAATAAACCTTTTTATTTTCAAAACATATGCATAGGTAGATTTCAACATTTGCTCTTGCAAAATCTTATGTTCCAAATTTTTTTTCTCCCTTTCTTCCCCCCATCTCCTCCCCTAGATGACAAGTAATCCAATATATATTAAACATGTCCAATTCTTATATTCATATTTCCACAATTATCATGCTGCACAAAAAATCAGCTTAAAAATTGGAAAAATGAGAAAGAAAACAAAATGCAAACAAACAACAAAAAAAGTGAAAATGCTATGTTGTGATCCACATTCAGTACCCACAGTCCTCTCTCTGGGGGGAGATGCTCTTTCTATCACAAGACCATTGGAACTGGCCTGAATCACCTCACTGTTGAAAAGAGCCATATATGTCAGAATTGATCATTGTATAATCTTGTTGTTGCTGTGTCCAATGTTCTCTTGGTTCTATTCACTTCACTTAGCATCAGTTCATACAAGTCTCTCCAGGCCTCTCTGAAATCGTCCTGCTGGTCGTTTCTTATAGAACATTAATATTCCATAACATTCATATACCATAATTTATTCAGCCACTCTCCAATTGATGGGCATCCATTCAGTTTCCAGTTTCTAGCCACTACAAAAAGGGCTGCCACAAACATTCTTGCACATGTGGGTCTTTTTCCTTTTCTTTTGGCTGAGGCAATTGGGGTTAAGTGACTTGCTCAGGGTCACACAGCTAGGAAATGTTAAGTGCCTGAGACTAGATTTGAACTCAGGTCCTCCTGACTTCAGGGCTGGTGCTCTATCCACTGCACCACCTGGCTGCCCCTTTTCCCCTTTCTTATAAAAGGGATTCTTTCAATAACTGCTCCAGATGGAGTAGGAAAATGCAATTATTTCCATTTTATAAATAAGGAAAATGATAGAGACATCAAGTGGTTTATCAAGCCAAGTTCTCAATAGTTAAAGCCAAGACTCAAATTCAGAATAAAATGAGATAACACAGATAAGGACTCTGCCCTAGCATCCTTCTCTGGTTCTTCTGATTGGTGAATTTCTCTCCCAAACCTCCAGTTCAGGAAGCACCCAAGCCAGCCATGCTCACTCCAAATCAGCTCATTATGACTCATAGAATACTCACAGAAGATGCCCAATGTCCTATGTGTGCTTTTTCAGCTTCCTTAAGTGTGGTTTTCTTTCATTAGAATGTAAGCTTCTCAAGGGCAGAGTAAGGACTGTTCATTTTGTTTGCATTTGGATTCTCAGTGCTTAACAAAGTGCCTGCTACAAAGTAAATGCTAATTAATGTTTCCTCTATTTAATAAATCTTTATTGAGACCTTGAGGTGGTGTAATGCATAGGAATGCTCAGAACATTGGAACGCTCCCTTCAGAAGACCAGAGTTTAAACTGAACCTCGAATACTTCCTAGCTATGTGACTGTGGACAAATCAAAATGTTATCCAACTCTCTCTCCTCCTCCTCCTCCTTTTCCTCCTCTTCTTCCTCCTCTTTCTCCTCCTTCTTCTTTTCCTCCTCCTTCTTTTCCTCCCCTTCTCCTCCTTCTCCTCCTCCTCTTCTTTCTCCTTCTCCTCCTCTTCCATTACTATTAAGTGACAAGTATAAAGCCACACAGGAGGCAGGTGTCAGAGCCAGGACAGGGAGTCCTGTGCTTTACCTGTATGGAGCTTATCTGATAATGGAGTGAAGAATATTGCAATCTTTGGGTCCCGAGGCATGGTTAGCAGGAAATGGTAAGCCAGGTGAACTTGCAGGTGAACACTGTTTCTTAATTGGAGAGAGTTGTGACTTGGCGAGGTCTCCTGGAGTTCCAGGCAGAGGACTCTGAGGGACATTGTTAGCTGGATGGATGTGGGTGGGAGGCCCCTGCTGCCCGGCTCCTCTAAGTCTCTGACCAGGCAAAACTCAGATGATATCTTCAGGGACTCAGTTTTTGGGGTCTTAGGGGCCATGTTACAAGCCCTTCAGGGGGCTCTAAGGCCTTTGCCCGGTCTCTGTATAGCCCAACACTTTCTCTAGTTAGACACAGGTGCACACACACATGATGGAGAAATACAAACAGACCCACAGGCAAAGACTCCCAGGTAATCAGATCCCCACAGAGCCCCACTTGCTGCACCTCCTTCAAACACAATCAGCTCTAGAGCCATAGGATAAGGGCCTATTTAAGGAGCGCCAGCACCAAGGGCTGAGCTCTCTCTAATTTTATCTGCTGCCTACAGACATCCTCCGAGTGGGAGAGGCTGATGCCCCCATTTGGGCTATTGGCAGCAGCAGCTGCCCTACAGATCAACTGCCTCGTCTTCCTAATTGTGGCAACCATTCCAAGGCTACCAACAGGAGCAGGGAGGCAGTGGAGAATGGTCAGAAATAGATGGAAGGCTGATTAGTACCAAGGAGAGCAAACTCAAGGCTAGGAGGGGAGGAGGGAAGCCCTCAGCTGAGGTTGACTGATGCCTTGAAGCCAGGTCTGAGGCCTGAAACAGGAAAAGTTTTGAGGTGGCAGGTGAGAAAGTCAGAAAACTAGGGAGAAAGCTCATTTATACTAGAAAGAGGATCCTGGAAGCTTTGAAGGAAGGATTTGCTCTGTTATCCTTCTCTGAAACATCTTTGTCTTTGGATGCTAATGGTTCTACCTTCTCCTTCCCGTGCCCTCCTCCTATCCCACTGGCCACCATCCTAAGTCAGGCTCCTATTACCAAGGACCACTGCAATGCCTTCCTTATGGACCTTCCCTTCTTCTCCTATTCTCTAGCCCCCAACTGAAGCACAATCCACAGCCAAAATTATGCTCTTTGACAGACAGAACAGTAATGAAGCTCTTACTTTGTTTCAGACTTTATGCAAAGATCTCATCATGCCATTATTCTATTGTTTAAACAAATACCATCAGTGGTTTCCTAATGCCTGCTACTGAGTAAAGGTCAAGCTCCCCTGCCTGACATTCAAGGTGCTCCATAATGTAGCATCACAATATTTTTCCTGTCTTGTTTCATTATCACCATCTCCCCTTCTACCCTTCAGCCAAACAGACCACTCCTGCTTCTTGAATACAACTTGGGCCCTCCCCCTTCAGTGATTTTGAAATGTATTTTCAATGATTCTATTTGGACCTGGAGTATTAAAAGACCTTGGTTTATTTAAAAAAACTATGAACCCAAGGTGTTTCTGATCGTACTTACAATGAAAACTGTCTATTATCTTGTCAAAGAGGAGAAAGAAATATTTACATCATCGAGGTGAACCAGCTTCAGGAGCTAGTCAAGAATTTCTGTTTAGATGAAAACCAAGTAAAAATAAGAGAGAGACAGAAACACACAGAGAAATAAAGAGACAGAGATGGACAGAGAGACAAAGACAGACAAAGAGAGAGAGAAAAGAGGAGAGAGAGAGAAGACAGAGCTAGAAGAAGGAGGAGGAGGAGGAAAAAGAGAAAAAAACAAGATGAAGAAGGAGGGAAGAGAGAACAAGCAGGAGGGAAAGAAGGAATAGGAAAATGGAAAGGGGAGGGGAAAGGAAAATAGACAAGCAGAAGAGTGAATACCTCAGTGGAGGCTTTTTTTCCTTTAGAGGAATATTTAATGGAGAAGGAGGCTTCTACAGGGAAAAAAAAAACCTGTATCACTCAGCTCCTGTTAACAGACCTGGCAGAAGTCAATAAAAATTTGTTGGGTTGAATTGAAGAAAACTTGTAAATTAAATACTGCCAGCATCATTCTGCTTACTAGCACCTGTGTGCTTAACTACCTATCCCAGAACATCTCCTTTGCCCAAGAGTGCCTAAGGTCTAGAACACAACAATTCTCATCTCTTCCTCCTCCTTTCTGCCCTATGAATTATTCACTTCACCCTCAAAATCAGCTGTCAGAGTGCGACTAGTTTCTCATGAGATGGGATAATCTGGTGGGAAAAGGATTATAGTTGCCTCCTTCCTTTTTTACTCTACATCCTTGAATCTAAGAGAAAATTCTTCTGTCATATACTCTATCTCCAAAGAAAAAAGCAAGAGAATGAATAAAATTTCCTCTTTGTCCTTGGTCCAGTCCTGATGCACCAGGCACCAACCTGAATCCTATCTGAGCCAAATGCCTCCTCTTTCAGAAGCCTTTACTGACTCTCTCCCAGATCAAGCTTAGCACTTTGCTTTTGGTCTCTCTTACCCACTTTTCATGTAATATGAGGATCCTAGTTTTCTATATATATGTTGGGTTTTTTTTTTTAACAAATGAGATAACATAATACAGACAGCTTTGCAATCCTTAAAATACAATATAAATGCTAGACACTTATTTAAAATATATTATTATTACTCTATGAGACTGTGAGATCTATATAAATCCATGTATTTTCTAAAATTTCTCTCTCCCTCTTTCTGTCTTTCTCTGTCTCTTTGTCTCTCTATTTCTCTCTGTAACTCTCTCTCTCTCCTTCTGTCTTGGCTTCTGTCTCTTTCTGTCTCTCCTTTATTCTCTTCCTTTCTTCCTTTCATTTGTCTATCTCTGTCTCTCTATTTGTATCTGTCTTTGTGTGCATCTCTCTTTCTGTCTCTCTGATTCTCTCTCTTTGTCTCTGTCTTTCTGTATCTATGTGAGAATGTGAGCTATGGCATTCCAGTTATTGAAAATAATAAAACAACTCCCATGGGAAAATTTACATGTGCTATGATCATGGGCCATTAAGCCTTCTTTGTTCTTTCTATATATTATCTGACCTGGCCTAAGTATGTTGTGTGGATCCATCATTTTATCCTGTTGTTTCCTGAGGAGATCTTGTGAGTAAACTTCCCTAATAGATCTATGCCCATAACATCACCATCTTATAAACTGCTTTTTTCTTTGGTAATTCAACTGAATTACTGTAAAAAAATATCATTACAGTGGGACTTTCCCTCTGGGTGGTTTGTCCCTTTATAGGAGGTTAGTAATGTTTAAGAAGAAACACTTAGGATCAAAAGGGCACTTGTTCTCCTGGTTGCTATCCTCCAGCTATCTGGAATTCAGTTTCCCCATCTACAAAATGTTGGGAATGGGAAAGAAAGTGAAGATGGGAGACAAGAAGATCTTTAGGGTCCATTTTAGTTCTTATATTTTGTGTTCTAGATTCTCAGATCCCTTCAACCTCTCGCATTCCATGTTCTGTGTTCTAAGGATCCTTCCAAGACAAACATTCTGTGTTCTAAAGTCCCTTCTTGCTCAGCATGTTCTAAGTTTCCTCTTAATTTTGACATTCTGTGACTCAATAACCTTCTCTCTTTAACCACTCAGTAAGCATTTAATAATGATAGCCACTATTTATTTTTGCTTCTAGGAATAAAAGATTCTTTACATGTATTGTCTCATTTGATCCTCACTACAATGTTGTGAGGTAGGTGCTATTATTACTATTATTCCATTTTACAGATGAGGAAACTGACTTGCCAAGGTCAAGTGTCTGAGGCAGGATTTAAACTTGAGTCTTCTAGGTTAAACCCAAAATTTTATCCATTGTATCACATAGGTGCCATTGACTAAGCGTGAATTTTGGGACAGGCCATGCGAAGCACTGAGGATAATCAAAATGCCTTTGTTCAAAGACGAAAATGAAACAGCTCCTACCTTCAAGATGCTTACAGCCTGTCGGAGAAAACAACCTGGGATGCACCCTTGGGAAGCCATGGTGCTCCTCTTACCCCTTGCAAGGGGTTTTCCTGAGAGTATTTCTCTCCACTCCTGGGGACAGGGCTGCCCCAAGGGGGCTGCTGTTCTCAAGAAGGCTACATGGGTGCTAGCAGGGGGGAGATAGCATTAAAGGGAGCAGTAATTATTGTAAATGGTAGAGTTTAAGTGTTTAGTTTTACGAGGCAGACAGCCCTCTCTGTCAGCAGAAAGCGCTCTCAGCTCCCTGGGTGAGACTTAATTTCCTTGGTGGCTCATTTCCTTGTCCTGCCATCATTTTTTCTCAGCTGTTTTATGGCTTTTGGAACAACATTCAATGGTGTCGGCTGCACAATAGACTGGAAGGGGGGCCAGGGGAGAGATCCCACCTGGATAACTACTTTCTCTCTTCTTGGCCAATGGGCCTGAAAGGATTCCTTGTCTGTAGGAGTTAGAGGAGAAGATCAGGCAGAAAAGGTAAAGGGAAGAGGTCACCAGGCTGAGATGTTCCAGTCATAATTTTCTTTCTAAGATCTCACTTTGTCTTGGTGTTGGAAAAAGAGCCGGAAGATCTGTATTCTAGGTCCTGCTTCTAATTTTATACCTGGCTGCCCAACACCAGGGACACTAGCCTCTTGGCTATTGTATAAAGAAGACACTCCATTTCTCAGCTCTGGACATTCTCTTTGGTTGTCCCTTATACTTGGAACATTTCTCCCTCCTCTGCTCTGACTACTGACCTCCCTGATTTTTTTAAGCCCTAACTAAAATCCCATCTTCCTCAACCCCTCTCAATTCCAGTGTTTCCCTATTTTAATTATTTCCTATTTATCTTGTAGAGAGTGGGCTATCTCTGTCTCTTTCAGTGTTTGTGTATCTGTCTGTCTCTATTTCTGTCTCTTATCTCTGTTTTTCTGTCTTTCTGCTGGTTTCTGTTTGTCTGTCTCTCTCTATATAACATATATTATATAAGATAGAGAGACAGAGACCAGCAGAAAGACAGAGAAACAGAGATGAGGTATAAACCTCGGTCCTCTTGGCTCCAGAGATGGTGCTTTTTCTTTTTCTTTTTCTTTTCTTTCTTTCTTTCTTTTTTTTTTTTTTGCTGAGGCAATTGGGGTTAAGTGACTTGCCCAGGGTCACATAGCTAGGAAGTAAATGTCTGAGATCAAATTTGAACTCAGGTCTTCCTGACTTCAGGGCTGGTGCTCTATCTACTGCACCACCTAGCTGCCCCAATAGTGCTTTTTCAGTTTTTCTGACTCTGGCTCTCTGATTCAGTGGAGATTGAATGATGAGGCTGGCCAAGGTGATCCCTAAAGTATCCTCCAGATCTCACATTCTGTTTTCTAAGATCTCCCCCAGCTCTATTATGATATGTGATAGTAACAACAATAACTGACATTTTTATAGGGCTGTAGGTGGGGGCTAATATTATTCCCATTTTACAGATGAGAAAACTGAAGTTGAGAGAGGTTATATTTAACTTTTCCAGGATCGTACAACTAAAGTGTCAGATGTGGAATTCTTGACTTCATATCCCACCCAGCACTCCAACCATTACACCAAATTGCCTCTAAGGTCTCTCCAATCTCTATTTTTGTTCTATGTTCTCAAGTTTCTTCTAGCTTTGATACTCTGTGCTCTCAGGTCTCTTCTATTTTGGACATTTGTTCCAAAGTCCCTTCTAGTGCTAACATTCTATGATTCTAGAGTTCTGTGATTTTGTATGAATGAGTCTAAAGCAAATTATGGCTAACCCCAATCTGTTGTAAGCTTCCTTGATTCAAAAATTTAGTGCATTCTTTATCACACAGCAACCAGGGGTGTATTCACATCTCTCCACAAAGGACAAAAAACCATACACACAATACACATTTTTTGGTTAGGCAATTGGGGCTAAGTGACTTGCCCAGGATCACATAGCTAGTAAGTGTTAAGTATCTGAGGCTAGATTTGAACTCAGATCCTCCTGACTGCAAGACCAGTGCACTATCCACTGCACATCTAGCTGCCCGCCTCTCCAGAGTACACTTTTAAGTTTAATTTGCATCATAATATTGTTTCCATTACTTTCTTAAGATCAGGGAACAACAAGAATGTTTGTGGCGGCCCTTTTTGTAGTGGCAAGAAACTGGAAACTGAATGGATGCCCATCAATTGGAGAATGGCTGAACAAATTATGGTATAATGAATGTTATGGAATATTATTGTTCTATGAGAAACAACCAGCAGGATGATTTCAGGGAGGCCTGGAGAGACTTGCATGAACTGATGCTGAGTGAAACGAGCAGAACCAGGAGATCATTATACACGGCAATAACAAGACTATACAATGATCAATTCTGATGGACATGGCTCTCTTCAACAACGAGATGTTTCAAAACCAGTTCCTATTCTTCAGTAATGAAGAAAGCCATTTGCACCCAGGAAGAGGCCTGTGAGATCTGAGTATGGACCACAATATAGCATTTTCACATTTTCTGTTGATGTTTGCTTGCATTTCTTTTTCCTTCTTAGTTTTTTTTCTTTCTCTTTTTAGATCTGATTTTTGTTGGGCTTCAAGATAACTATACAGATATGTATACATATATTGGATTTGTCATATATTTTAACATATTTAACATGTACCTGCTATCTAGGGGAAGGGGTGCGAGGAAGGAGGGAAAAATTTGGAACAGAAAATTTACTAAGGTCAATGTTGAAAATTAATCATATGTTCTGCAAATAAAAAGCTTTAATAAAATTTTAAAAAAAGACTAGGGAGCAACAAAACAACAAATGAAGCTGTGATGTGTATGATTTGCTAGGTGCAAATACTTGCAAGTAGGTAACAGTTGACTCCTGCACATCCTTGATTTTCTGTTATTTGTAGGTCTTCAAGTGAAGACTGAATTAACCTTTTTTGAGAGAGGTGTCATAAAGGTGATTATTGCTCAAGTGAGGGTGTTAGAGTGAAGAGATCACTGGATTTGAATTGAGAAGACCTGGGCTTGAATGCTATCTTTGCTGTTTATTACCTATGTAACTTTAGATAGATCAGGCCCCTTCTCTGGACTTCAGTTTTCCCATCTGTAAAATGAGGAAGTATGATCCTTAAATTTACTTTCAGCTGTTACCTCTGTGTCCCTATGACTCCCATAGATTGGCTGCCTTTTGAGGTCCCTCCTAACTCTGAAATTCTAAGATTCAATAATCAGTCACCAAGTGGAGCCCTGAGAACTCCAGATGCACCCCGATCCATAGGCCAAACATGGATGGTAATGTACCAGGGATGGATAGAGAAAACCAGCCTCGACTTTGGGCTTCAATGATCCTAGTCAGCTTCCCAGCTACACAGAGTTGGCTCAAAGGAGCAGGTCTTCATTACCAGAAGTCTGGGTTTTTTCCCTTGTTCTTCTAACTTCCTTCAATTCCATCTCAAGGCTGAACCTTCTGGGTCTTGTTGGCCTCTGACCTGGCTTACCTTCCTAGGTCAGGGGCCTGAGTCTTTAGTCCTTTCTTTGTCTGCATCTTTGAATGCTCATGTCTTTCTTTCTCTCCTATTTTCTGCCTCCAAAGACTCTATACCATAAAATTGAATTTCCGGGGTTTATTAAAGAGGGAAAAGAGGCTACAAATTCAGATATGATACACCAAGAGAAGATCATTAGAAATATAAATAAAATAAATATCCTATACTTAATTCCAGACTAGGGAGCCTTAAACTTCCTAAATTATTCTGGTGTAATGGGAGGAATTCTGAATTTGGAATCAGTAGGCATGGCTTTCATGGTTCTGTGACCTCCTTACTTCTCTTAGTTTTTATTTCTTCCTCTAAAAAATAAAAATATTCTTCTCAAGTCATTATGAAGGATTTTGTAAGTCAAACTAATATGTTGTTGTTCAATCAGGTCCAACTCTTTGTGACCCTATTTGGGGTTTTCATAATAAAGATGATGGATTGGTTTTCTATTTCCTTTTCCATATGAAGAAACTGAGTCAAATAGGGTTAAGTGACTTGGGCAGAATTGCATAGCTAGTAAGTATTTGAGGCTTGATTTGAACACAGGTTCTCTGACTCCCAAACCAATGCTCTTTCCATTGTACCACTATACCTCTCATTCCAACCCCAAGCATATTCTTAACCAATCATAAATCTTCCTGGCAATATGGCAGGCTTGTGGAATGCCATCTACAATGCTCAGCAAATCCTTAACTTCTTAGCCTATCTAAGGACAGCTCATAGTTTATATAGGTGGGAAGATGCTGAGAAATCATTTAGTTCGAATCCATCATCTCACAAAAAAGTTTCATTGATTCTTTCTTTGACATCATTTCTGGATATAACCTCCCCATCCTGTAATAAGCATCTACATGGTGATTGAATCCTCCCTCATAAAAACACAAAAAACGGGCAAAATAAACCCAATTTAGTTATGTCTTTCAACAATGTCTGCCCCCTTCTACCTTAGTAATCTTCCAGCCCTTTGATGAGAAGGGGGAAAGTATTCATGTCCCTCATTTTGCAAAGAAGGACACTGAGGCACAGTGAAGGGGAAGAGACTCATCTAAACCTCTCCAAGAAGAAGGAGGAAATGTTAACAACTATGCAGTGACAGTCCCCATCATCTTACAATTACAGTCATTCAGCCCAACACACAGATCATCTCCAAAGTTCCCAAGGCAACCCCATTCTTTACTAGTAGTACCCAAGGGAACTTTTGAGTTGAGTTGGGGAAACTCCTTTTTATCCAGAATCCAAACTACTGGGAAGCTTAAATGAGTGTAATTTTTGTTCCTGCTCTCTACTCTTATGGGAGCTATTTTGGGGTAATGATCTTGGGGAAGGGGGTGGAGGGAACCACGCTTATTTGAGTAGAGAAGTTCTGTTGTATTAGTTAAACAATCATTCTTTTGAAGCATGGCACAGGGAAGAGTGTTAAAATTGGAGTCACAGGACTTGTGTTTGAATTTTGGCTCTGGAATTGACTATGTAGCTTTTAGTAAGCCCCTTCATTTCTTTGAACCTCAGTTTCTTCATCTAGAAAATGGATCTCATATGATCATAAACTGAGAGTTGGAAAGAACTTCAGAAACAAATGTTTCATTTTTACAGAGAAGGAAACTGAGCTCCAGAAAGGATTTGTTCAAAATCATACAAGTTGTAAGTTCTCATCCTTGAATACTCTGCTGCCTTTGATGCTCTTTACCACCAATCTTTCAGAATATTCTCCTATAGAAAGGCATAGGGGATAGAGTACCAGCCCTGAAGTCAGGGGGACCTGAGTTAAAATCTGGCCTCAAACACTTAACACTTAATGAATTGTGACCCTGGACAAATCATTTAATCTCAATTTCCTTGGAAGGAAAACATTCTCCTTTTACAACTTTTAAGACACTGCTCTTTCTTGGTTCTCTATCTACTTCTCTGTCTTCTATTTTTCAGTCTTCTTTGCTGGAACAGCATCCATGTCTCACCCCCTTACTATGAGTTTTTCTCTAAAACTCTGCCCTAGACCATCTTTTCTTCTCTCTCTCCACTGTCTCCCACTGGTTTCATGAGCTCCTATAAATCCACTGATCATCTTTATGCAAATGACTCCCAAGGTTATATATAACAATAGCAAGCATTTATGTAGTGTTTAAGATTTACAAAATGCTTTACAAATGTCTCATTTTATCTCACAATGATCCCAGAAAGTAGGTTCTATCATGGTCCCCATTTTACAGATGAAGAAAATGAAATAGAAATTGGGTGATTTTCCCAGGGTCACATAATTATTAAGTATATAGAACAGGATTTGAATTTAGGTCTTCTTGACTCCAGATCTGGCATTCTATCCACTGTGCCACCTACATGTATCATTATCTATCCAGTTTATATCTTTCTCCTGAATTCCAGTATCAATTTTCTAACAAGCTAAAGGGCATATTCTTCTATAGGGAAAAATGCAAGAATTATTATTCCATTTTATGGATGAAGTTTGTATAAGTAAACATATTTGTGTAACTGTTCAAGGATATGCATTCGGGCTTTTATTAATTTCAAGTCCAAACTCACTATGTACTAATACAACACATTATGTCGAATGTGTTTGTTTCTAGTATATATCACTTCCAGTCTACCTTTCATACATTTGCCTGAATAATCTTCCAATTGCACTAATCTTCAGGATTGTCACAAAATCACAGAAGCTCATTTTACATATATTATATGTGTGTATACATATATACACATATGTATATATAAACATATATATGTATACACATACACATATATATTTGTATCTCATGGATGTCATCTCTAGGACAGGGGAGGGAAGAGAGGGGAAACTCATGATAACTTCATTATATATTTAAAAAGAAAAGCAAACGTAACAAAAATCCAGACAGAGAGGGGGAAAGGAAAGGAGGTAAATTATATAATCCTTTAAAAAAACTTTTTGTATCTTCCATCTCAATATTTGTTCCTTTTTTAAATTGTCAGAGCCATAAAGAATGGCTAAATTCCCCTTCCCTGCCCCCACATAGGTGTTAATGAACATCTTCCAATCTCACTTTGAGTTTTGAAATTGGTGACAGTACTTGGGGGAGGAGAGGAGCTTTAAAAAGAAAAGAAAGTTGTACATAATGGATTTGCAGTTTCATATACAATTGTCTTTTTTTTTTGTATTCTACTTTGTTATGGAAATGCTTTTTTCATTTCCTAAGTTCAGAATAAAAGATTTTTAGAAAAATCACAGCATCAAATCAAGACAACCCTGAGGTACCACTTCACAACTGTCAGATTGGCTAAAATGACAGGAAAAGTTAATGATGAATGTTGGAGGGGATGTGGGAGAGCTGGGACACTGATGCATTGTTGGTGGAGCTGTGAACGGATACAGCCATTCTGGAGAACAATTTGGAGCTATGCCCAAAAAGTTATCAAACTGTGCATACCCTTTGACCCAGCAGCATTTCTATTGGGCTTATATCCCAAAGAAATCATAAAGGAAGGAAAGGACCCCACATGTGCAAGAATGTTTGTGGCAGCCCTTTTTGTAGTGGCTAGAAACTGGAAATTGAACAGATGTCCTTCAATTGGAGAATGGCTGAATAAATTATGGTATATGAATATTATGGAATATTATTGTTCTGTAAGAAATGACCAGCAAGATGATTTCAGAGAGGCTTGGAGAGACTTACATGAACTGATGCTGAGTGAAATGAGCAGAACCAGGAGATCATTATACACAGCAACAACAGTACTATATGACGATCAATTCTGATGGACATGGCTCTCTTCAACAATGAAATGTTTCAAACCACCTCCAGTTGTTCACTGAAGACAGCCATATACACCCAGAGAGAGGGATGTGAAATGTGGACCACAACATAACATTTTCATACTCCTTGATTGATGTTTGCTTACAGTGTGTTTCCTTTATCTGATATATTTTTTGTGTAGATAAGATTTTTCTTTCACAACAATGATAAGTTTGAAAATATGTATACATATATTCGATTTGCCAATATTTTAACATAATTAACATGTAGTGGATATCCTGCCATCTAGGGGAGGGGTGGGGAGTTGGGGGGAAAAATTTGTAACAGAAAGCTATGTAAGGGTTATTGTTGAAGAATTACCCACACATATGTTATACAAATAAAATAAAAATAAAATTAAAAAAAGAAAATATCCACAAGTAAAAATATTAATAAATTAAATAAAAATGAAAAAAAAGAAAAATCACAGCATCTCAATTGGATGATCCCTCAAAGGCGATCTAGTTCAACTTATACTCAAAATGATCATCCAATCCTGACTTGAAGATGATTAGTAAGGAGGAAACCATGACTCTTGGATGGGGGCCCACTTCATTTTTCAATTATTTCTCTAATATTCAGCAAGTTTTTTTTTTCTTGCATCAGGTCTAATTTTGCTTCTTGCAACTTTTATCTATTGCTCTTAGTTCATTCATCTATAGCCAAGTAGAACAAGTCTAACATGTCTTCCACAGGACTGCCCTTCAAATACTTGAAGATAGCTCTTATGCCCTTCTTAGAATCTTTCCTACTCCAATCTGAAATATCCCACTCCCAGCTCTGCCTCTTAACTCCTTGTTTCTTAAACGTGTGACACGATCTCAAGTCCTTCACTATCCTTGGACCCTTCTTTTCATAACACAGAGATAGTATGATATTGTGGATAGAATGCTGGACTCAAAATAAGACAAAAATAAGATTTCAAATTCTCCTTCCTATACTTGAAATCTTGGACCTGCTGGGAACAGACCTGCCTAGCCAAATTGGGATCTGAAGTTTTCTTTAATTCCCACCCCTATTCCAACACTACCCTGGCCAAAAGCCTCCAACTGCCAGCAGGTGTAGAGTCCCACAGTGGTTGGAGCAGATAGTTGCTAGGCAGATGTCAACAAAACCGTTGGGAACACCTGCCACACAGAGTCCAGGTGGTGTAGAAAGGTCATCAATGTCTCAGTTCTCTACTCACCCACCTGGAAGTGAGCACTGAGTAAATCCTTACTGTTCCTGTCCCTATGATTACTATATGAAGAGCTCGTTGCCTTTCCCTACAATCCAACCATCCTCCTAACTTCCCTATTTCTTTTGGGGCACTACTATTCTTCCAATCACTAAGGTTTGAAATTTAGAAGTTAGCCACAATCCTTCACTCCCCCTACTCCATATCCAATTTGTTGACAAGTCTTACTGCTTCCACTCTTACAACAGCTCTGGAATCTGTTCCCTTCTTTCTACTCATATTACAATCATCTTCAGACCCCTATTATTTCTCAGCTGTACAAATTTTTAAATTGTATTATTGAATTTAATTTTTTTCAATGAACAAGCATTTATTTTCTCCCCCTCCGGCTCTCCCCTTACTAGTGAAAAAGAAACATCTTGTAATAAATATGCATATTCAAGCAAAATAAATTTCCATAAATGGCCATATCCCAAAACATTGCCTCATTCTGTGCATTTAGTCTACCACCTTGCTATTAGGAGGTATCATTCTTTTTCAATGGTCCTTTAGAATCATAGTTAGTCATTGCATCAATCAGAATTCTTAAGTCTTTCAAAGTTGTTTGTCTTTATAATATCGTTTTTGTTACAACATTATATAAATCATTATCCTGGTCTGCTCACTTTATTCTGCATCAGTTCATACAAGTCTTTCCAGTCTTTTTTTCCTGAAACTGCCTCTTTCATCATTTCATATGGCACAATAATATTCCTTTATGTCACTATCCCATCATTTATTCAGCCACCCCCAGTTAGTAGGCACCCCCTCAGTTTCAAATTCTTTGCCACCACAAAAAGAGCTGCTGCTAAAAATATTTTTATATAGATGAGTCATTATCTCCTTTTGATCTCTTCAAGATATATCTCACCCATAATATTATAATAACATAAGCTCTTTGAACCAGGGATTGTTTCTTTCTTTGTCTTTATATCCCCAAATGCCTAAAATAGTGTCTGGGATATAATAGGAGTTTAATAAATTCTTGTTGATCAATCAATTGGTTCTTCCATCTTTTTACAGATGAATTGATCATTAAGGCAAGTCAATAAATTATTTGTTGCTCCATTTTTGGCAGTGAGGTTTAAAAGATGTCCTGATAATTGAAGTTCTCCATCTCTATTGTCTGATGTCTTTGTACCAGGACTGTGATCTCTTTTCTGAACTCCTCCATTTTTTTCTCTCCAAGTGGTCTACAATATATTTAGGATCAGAGATTTGGAGCTAGAATGGATCTTAGAGATCAAAAGGAAGTGACTTGTCCAAGATGATACATATTTGAACTGCTGTCCTCTGACTCTTTCCAGTAGGTTATACCTGGGTTCTCGTGGGTGACACAAATGGCTACCTGCAAAATGCTTAGAGAGGGATTCACCAACTATAATTATTTATCTCTTTTTTTCTAATCCTTACTTCTTTCCCTCACCTGTGGAGTCATGTTATTATTTCTTGGAGGACAAGCAGATTCTTCCTCTTCCCAGCATCTCTTTCTTTTTTATATTGTCCAACCCTTTAACCTCTTTCTATAGATCAGGATTCTCCATTGCTTCATCTGAGCCTTTCTCTTCCTTGTTTTTATTTTAAATCCTTTCCTCCATTTAAAAAAGAATAATTCAACTGTCAAATCTTGTGTCTTCTCCTTCCACAATCCTATTTCACATCTGTCCCCTTCTTTCCACCTGCACCATATTCTAGCCATCATTTCCTCACCTGGACTATTTCAGCAGACTCCTAATTAGACTCCTGGAATTCAGTCTCCCCACTCTCCAATACATCTTCCATAGAGCTGCCAAAAAAGTTTTCCTAAGGCAAAAGTATGACTGAGTCAATTCCCTGCTAAGGAACTTCCAGTGGCTCCCTATTGCCTCTCGGAGAAAATACTAACACCTCAGCTTGGCATTTAGAGCCCTTTACAGTCTAGCTCAAGCCAACCTTTCCAGGCTCATTTCCAATTATTCCCCTTTGTATACGCTGTGCTTTAGCCAAAATGGTCTACTTGCTAGTCCCTAATTCAGCATTTCACTAAATTCTTGCCTCTGTACTTTCAAATGAGCTGTCTTCCATACCTGTAATGCCCTTCTTCTTCAACACCACCTCTTAGAATCCTTGACCTTTCTCAGGGCTCCATCTCATGATCTAATGAGATAACAGTTGTAAAATGCTTATCACAGTGCCTGGCACATAGTAGGTGCTTAATAAATGCTTATTCTCTTTCACATACCACTTCATACAAAAAATCTTTCCTAATTACTTCAAGCCATCCATTCTCTACAAATATAAGTGGAATGTAAGCTCCTTGAGGACAGAAATTGTTGGTTTGTTGTTGTTGATTTGTTTTATCTTTGTGTCCCTAGCACCTTGCAGTAGAGTTTTGTACATAGTAGATATTTGATACATATTTGTTGGATTGTTCTCTCTGATAAACTGAAAGATGGTGGGAGAATCTTTATATTCTTTTCCCTTCTCTTCTAGGAGAGAAATCAGCTTGCCCTTTGAGAATAGGTTAAAAACTCTGGGTTGCAGCGGAAAGAAAAGTATCATTTACTTTATGTAGGTCATGGAAAATTTAGCTCCATTTTCCAGCTCCTGGAAGCAAGATCTTCAGTTCTTATTTATTCTTGTTAGTAGCTCTTGTGGCCATTTATCCATCTCCCCCACCCCCAAAGAGTTAATGGGGGCAATTTGCCTATGATGGTCTTCAACTGCAGAGCTGTTTTCCTCCTCTTCTCTTTAGCACCTGCTCTGCTCCTTGAGAAGCACAGTCAACTTCCTTCCCCTTCTCCTCCTAAATACTCCTAAATTTCTCTTCCCTAACTGTTAATATGTGGCATTTTTCACAATTCCAACAATTCTCTAAATCTTCCCCCAAACTCTCCAGATCTCTTTGACAATTCCTTTTCCTTTTCTAGCTCCTTCTCTTGCTTTCCTCCACCCAATTTATCTTCTTCATCACATTTCCTATAATCGTATGAGTGCTAGATTTAAGGTCTGAAGTGCTGGATTTGAGTTCTGGTTCTACCTATATTATCTTGGGCAAGCCTCTTCCTTTCTTGGGCCTCTTTTGTAAAATAAAGAGGGAGCTGCATTCAGATAGCTCATTCTAGCTCTAACATACTGTGATTCTATAGAAATTGTTTACTGTAGACCTCTGGGGAAGGCTGGACAGTTTAAGAAATACCATGCCTCCCATTATGTTTTTGGCCTTTCCCCACATATCAAACTATTGATTGACATGCATATCTTAAACAACGACTTGTCTTAGGAATCAGAAAGACCTGGGTTCAGATCCTGAGTAAACACTTAACAGTTAGCAGGTATGTGACCTATGTAACTTAACTTACCCCATCTGGGGCTTGATATCCTTGCCTGTAAAATGACTTGATTAGAATTGTTGACCAAACTCTTAATCTACACAGTCCCAGGCTATGTGGCAGGCGCTGTCCTAGGTGCTGAAGATAAAGACTCAAAATGAAACAATTCCTGCACAGAATCACAACAAAATAGCAATTTCCATTTCTATGGCACATTAATATTTAAAGAACATTCTCTTCCCAACAACCTTGTGCAGTTGATAGTATTAGTATTATTATCTTCCTTCTATAGATGAAAAAATGAGACTCAGAGAAGTGGGGAGGTCCAAAGTCACCCAGCTAGTGCCACAGCCAGGGTTCCAGCCCAGATCTCGGAGGCTGTTGCCAAACACTGTATGAGCTAGTAGAGTTAAAAGTGTCCTTGAAGTCCTCTAGTTCAATCTCCTAATTTAACAATAGGGAAACTGAGGTTCAGAGACAGAAAGTGACTTGAAGGTCATAGCATTAATAGCTGGGGCAGAGCTAAAATCAGGACCCAAGTGTTCTGACATCTTTCCATTACACCACACTGCCTCCAAATGTGTGCTTGGCCATCAATCCTGAGCCTGCCAGGCGGGGCACAGGGCAAACAGCCTCTCTGCCTGGGCTTTTCTCCCTGGCCTTGGCCTCCTCTTATAGCTGGAAGGGCTCTTTATGGTTTGGATAGGAGTGACAGTGGGAGGAGGAGAGGAAGAGAGCTGTGTGTTTGCTGGCACCAGAATAGCAGCAGAAGCCAAGGCTGGAAACCTTCCCAAGTATTTAGAAATTAAAATAATAAAAGAAAACTGAGCATATGGAGTTTGTAAAGGGCCGTCCATCTTCAGGAAGGGAACACAACTTATTCAATGTGATTTGGAGAATTGGGGTCTGGTTGCTTATGTGCCTGTCAATATATGTGTCCATTGCTGGTTCTTTCACCATGTCTATTCACATGGGTGCACCTATATGAAAGCAGCTATATGCTCTCCCTTGGCTTGTGGCCAAAGAGTAAGATTCTCGACTTGTTTGTGTCCAAGAGATGTGGATTCCCAAGTGTGTGAATCTTCTTAAAAGAGATGAAGGATAGCAATATTTAAAGCTAGAAAGGATCTGGGAACATTTAACATGCCAGATTTAAAAGAGCCCTCGCCTGGAGAATAATGACTCACATTTATAAAGCACTTTAAGGTTTGCAAAATGTTTTTTTATACATTATCTCTTCCATCCAAACAACAATTTAATTAGAATGGTACTAATATTATCCCCATTTTACAGATGAGAAAACCAAGTTCAGAGATTTGATTTGCCTAGGGTGACTTAGCAGGTAAATGCCTGAGGTAGGATTAAAACACTGGCCTTCCTGACGTCCAGTCCTCTTTCCTTTATGCCAGGAGGTCTTTGTCAGAGCTAGCAGGGATCTTTAAAATCATTTATCCCAAGCCCTTCATTTTATAGATGAGAAACTGAGGCTCAAAGAGTCAAAGTTATTTGCTCAAAGTCACACGGCTAATTAATAGCAGACTCCGTATTTAAAGCCAGATTCTCTGATTCCAAATCCCAAGCTCTTGCCACTACAGCAATCTGCTCCTAGCAAGTCTTTTTACCTCCTCTCTTCTCCCTGGCACCTATCTGATTTCTTGGGGCATTGCTGAGCATCTCACTCATGAGATCCTTGGTAAATGAGATTTCTCCTCATCTCTCATAGACAGAGCTTTCGTCCATGTTCATACATGGCCTCCCCTTTGTTAGAGTCAAATGCTGGGGTGCCCCTACCATCAGGCAGGGCTTCATAGCAATTAGCTGCTGCTTCATGATGTGTGAGCAGGCCCAGACTACATCCCCAGATAGGAGCAAGAGCGGCAGAGCCAACATAAGATTAAAGGTTTTAGAGCTGGAAAGGACCTGAACAGCCCTCCTGCACAGAATGCCCTCTAGTCCCATTCCCTCGTTGTGCACATCAGGAAACTGACATCCAGAGAGAAGAGGATTGACAGAGGAGATTCTCCTGAAGGATGTAGAGCGGAGTTCCATCAGAAAGCCGAGGCTCCCTCGATTCCTTTGCAGAGGTCACGGAATCCCTCTCAGGAGCCTCGGTGTCACCCAGGGCCCTCCTGGGCATGGAGGCTGCCTGAGCTGGCTGGGCCCACAAGCCTGGCTCTCAGAAGCCTGGATGGCAGCATCTCCAGAAGCCAGCCATCAAGACAGGGCTAGCACAGACAGACAGGCAGGGCCCTATGGAGGCAGGTATGCCTGGCCTTCCTCCAGCATCCATGAGCCTCCGTGGGTTCCCAAAAGCCTTGGGGCATTGGCATGGGGGGAAGCCTTGAGGGTCCTGGAAGAATAAGAACAACAAATCAGGAGAAGGGGGGACCCCAGCCCCCTGAAGGGGGGTGGAGACAGGCGCTTCTCCCCCTCTGTCCATCCTCCCTCCCTCCCTGGGTCTGGCTCCCTCTCTCAATCCCTCGCTCACTCGGCTGCACACTGGCCTGCCCAAGATGGATTTTCCTGGCTGCGCCAATCTTGCTGCCACCTGTTCGCACTGTGCAGGAGCCAGAAAAGTGGCTCAGCTTCAAACCCAAAGCAGCTGGGAGAGCGGCTGCCAAGCCTCGCCCGCACCTTCCCCAGCCCTCCCCATCCTCTCCCTTCCTCGGCGGCTACTGCTGTCCACAGACATCTTTTCAGCAGCCCAGGCAGCCCCTCCTTTTCTCTCTGGCTTCTGTGGGCCTCCTCCCTCTGGCCTCAGCATCCATGAGGATGCACCTTGGAAGGAGAGCCTCCCCCTCACTTGGGCCCCTACCTTTAGCCTTGTTGGCATTGCCCACTCATCCCTCCCACCTCACCCAGCTCAAGTATCTTCCCTGAAGCCGCCCCCAGGACTCCCTCTGGATCAGCCAGAACTCCTGCCTGTTTGGGAGGTGGCTCTCAGAAATCAAAGTTGGCTGCTGACTTCACTCCCAGAGCCACAAAATGACTCCATTGCAGAGCTGGCAGGTACCTCAGGAATCGACAAGTCCAGCCTGTACCTGACTAGGGATCCTATTTCATAACACTCCTGATGTAGTTTTCAACCCTTGCTTGAAAACTTTGCTTGCTGAGGCCCTTGAGGGAGAGCACTGATTTAGAACCAAAAAGCCTGTGTTCAAATCCTGACTCTGGCAGTACGATGCCGGCAAAGAGTACTGCGTTTGAATTCAGAAGCCTGGATTTGAAGCTCAGCTTTGCCTCTTACTAGCTGTGTGCTTGGACAACGTGCACAACCTCTCTGTACCCAAGGCTTCTAATCTATAAAATGAGGAAATTGGACTGGATGATTTCCAACATCTCTTCCAGCTCTAAATCTAGACTTCTTGCTCCTGTGACATCTTGAGGCACACAACGATTCTGATTGTTGGAAAGTTTCTCTTTACATTAAGCCAAAATCTTCTAGGCAACTTCTGTTACGGCTTCTAGTTCTGCCCTCACCCTTTGGGGCCAAGAAGTACAAATGTAATCTCCCTTCATCTTGGTCTCTCTCCCCATCAAGTCCTCCCTTCTTGAGAACAACTATCCCCATTTCCCTTGATAGGCCCTCATGTGGAAGGGTCTCCAATCCTCTGGTTGTCCTTTGGGTGGCTTGCCTCTTGTTATGTCCTACTATCCTATGCTGGATAAAATGTTTCTGATGTAGTCAGACTGGGGGGGAAGGATGTACAGGGAAACTATCCCCTCCTCATTCAGGACACTAAGGCTACCTAAGACCATATGAGTCTTTGAGTCACCATGTTGTCTTGTTGACTCATACTGGCTTGCACTAATGGTCTCAGCTAAGACCATCCCACATACCCATATCCACATGGAAATCATCTAGTTACATATACCCATTCTTTACTTATACAATTGATTTTTTGAACCCAATCATAGGACTTTACACTTAAGGGTTTCTCTTCTGGAAATTTAGGACTCAGCTTGTGGAGTGGGAGAGGAGGTAAAAACATGGAAAACATTTCCAGGGCAGTGTAGGGGAAAAAGCAATGGATGATGAGTCAAAACTTGGGTTTAAGTTCCATCCTTGCTAATTACTGTGATTATTTTTCAGATATATTCAACTCTTCACAAGCCCATTTGGTATTTTCTTGGCAGAAATATTGGAGTGGTCGGTTATTTCCTTCTCTAGCTCATTTTACATTTGAGGAAACCGAGGAAAGTAACTTGCCTCGGGGGTCACACAGCTAGTAAGTGTGTGAGGTTGTAATGGAAATTAAATCTTCCTGGTTCTAGGCCCTAGGCTCTGTCCACTGTACCAACCAGCTGCCTGCTGCCTACAAGCCACGTGTCATTTCACCTCTATGAAATAGGGCTAATTATCTTTTACCCTACCTCTCTCACTGGGCTGTTTTGAGAATCAAATGAGATAACAGATGGGAGGGTGTTTTGTACCAGTGATACACACATGTGAGTAATTATTGATGATATTTCTAGTTGGCATCAGGGGCCCTTCCTGGGAACAGGTCTCTAAAGAAGGCGGAGGGCACTAGGAACTCCCGATCTGGGATGTCTTATGCCAGGAGCTTGGTCACATCTCGAGGGATGAAGAATCAGACCAACATTTTTCTTTCATTCCTCAGAAATTCTAAAACCCTCGGGTGAGAGAGATAAGAATTGATCAAGAGGCTAAGAGACAGGCGTATCCAAAGATGGAATGAGACAGAGACAGACAGACGGATAAACACAGCTCACAGAGCTGCAAAGATGGATGAAGTTTCTAATGGGAACTGACAGGTCAGTGGGAGCAACTCTGATCCTCCTGGACTGGGAGGTGACTGTTCCAGCCTTCATCCTCTCTCTGGCCACTAGGCCCTTTCTATGGACCAAAGAAAGTCTTCTCTCCTTCCCCACCTCACTGGTTTCTCAGCTAATCCATCATACATATACACTTGCACGTCAATGCAAACACTCGCATATAGACACATCCCCATCATGACAGAGACACAAAAACACATGGTCAGACACATGCCAAAAATAAAAACCCAAACTCCTGAATCTTAGAGTTGGAAAGGACCTCAGAGAACATTTAATTTAACTTTTCTACATGAGAGGAATTTCCTCTATATCTCTAACTTTTTTTGAATGACTTTTATGTTTTTAATGGGGATAGTCAGCAATTGCATAAAAAGTATTAGGGCAAACAATTTTTGCATACTCAATATATTGCAAGAGAAGAATAAATGACACATAGTTTTGAGCTAAAAAAATTCTACAAAGTTTCTAAGAGCCCAAGGTATGAAGTTAATTTAAAGGATCTAGAATGGGCTTCACCAAATAACCATCATTAAATTTGTTCTCAACATGGTTAAGTAGAGTCTGGATAGAACTATATAATGTTTGTAGACCTACCAGCCCAAATTTAGACATAGAATAAAACTATTCCTAGTAGCATGGTCCAGAGAATCCTCAGGAAATTTAACTACCTCCTAGACAAAACCCCCTAACCTAGCTTCAGAAACTCATTTAGAATTTCCAAAAATCCACATTCAGCACCCATTCTTCCAATTCCTCTAGCAACAAAGAACTCATTACCTTACAAGGAAACCCATCCCACTTTTAGACAATTCTAATAGCTGTCTCAAATAAAATAACTCACATTGCTATAGTGCTTTAGGTTCTCAGGAGATTTTCCTCATCACAGTCCTGAGAACTAAGAGAGGCAGTGTGATGGAATGGAGAGTGGGCTGGCTTTGAAGCCAGGAGGGTCTGGATTCAAGTCCTGCTTCTGACATAAACTGACTGTATGGTTCTGGAGAAATTACTTTACTACTCAACGCTCTAGACAACTCTGGGACTATACATGATAGGGAAAGGGCCAATCTGCCGTGGGAAAAAAGTTTCTTAGCATGAGATTTCCCTGTGCCAATGAAATCACAGGCTCCATTCCTAAACAGATCTACTGTTCCACAAGCTAACCTCATCTCATTCCTGGGGATAAAAATAAACCCTTTAAGTGACCTCTTTGCTTCCTATTTATCATGGACACATAAAGGGCTTTCAGAGAGGTCTGTTAACCTGGAATGCCTGGTCTTGATCTCTCTATTATCTCTGTTATCAACAAACATAAATTAAGCACCTGCAGTGTGCCAGAAACACAAAGGCAGAAATGAAATTCCCTTCTCTCAAGAAACTTACATTATTGAGTTGGACTAAATAATAATAGCTGACATATTTACAGCATTTTAAGGATGACAAAGTATTTTATGTATATTAGTTTATTTGATCTCCATTTTACAAATAAAGAAACTGATCCTCACAGAGCATAAGTAACTTGCCCATTAACTAATTGGAGACAAGATTGGAACCCAGTATTCTCCTGATTCTTATTGTATCTCTTGGATAATTTCTAAGGTTCCTTCAAGCTGAGATTTTCTTTTTCTCAAAGGCAGCCTCATAGCATTAGATTTGAAACTTAAGAGGTGACTCTTGACTTTCCCATTTATTAGCTGCATGACAATGGGCAAGTCAATTTCTTGCCTTAATTTCTTTACTCTTCTAAAAAATGAGCGAATTAGATTAAATGGCCTCTGAATTATCTCTCCCTCTAATAGGCTGTGGTTCTGTTGTCCCTCTCTCAGAATGAATTTTTGGAGAAATGGTAGCCATGCCATGCCAATGGAGCCCCACTCCTACTCTATAAAACCCCAGAGAGTCTTGGTTGGCCATGCAGGCCTGTCCCCCCAGAGTCATCTGCTCCACTGCCAACCCTGTAAAGCTGGGAAGGTGAAGTGGGCACCTACTTCTTGCCATAAAACCCCAGTTCATGGAATGACATGGCAACAGGAGATGAGGCTTCCTTGAGGGGTTGGAAGTTAAATTCATAGAGCTAGGAAAGAGTGTGAGGGGGTCAGCTTGGGGGGAAGAGGAGAAGGGAGACAGCAGGTGGGAGGCAAAGGGCCAGCCTATCCTGGCTCTGCCATTCCTTATCTGTGTTCTTGGGCAAATCATCCTGCACTGATTTCAGATGCCTCACCTGTGAATGAAGAGATTGGACTAGGTGGCTGATGGGACCCGGACCCTGTGTTCTGTGATGCTATATCTTTTTTTTTTCTTTTTTTGCTGAGGCAATTAGGGTTAAGTGACTTGCCCAGGGTCACACAGCTAGGAAATGTCTGAGACCAGATTTGAACTCAGGTCCTCCTGACTTCAGGGCTGGTGCTCTATCCACTGTGCCACCTAGCTGCCCCTTGATGCTATATCTTATAAGTATGGGCTAGCTGCAAGTTCTTTTTGGCTGCCTCAATTAGGCACTTAGCATCATTCATTTTTTTTAACCAACAAATATATATATTAAGTGCCTACTAGGTGGCACAGCAAATAAAAAGACATAAAAGGGAACAATATCCTGCTCTCAAAAACTTAGATTCTTGTGATGGATATTAAAAACAAGATCATCATCATCATCATGACTAGGATTTATATAGCACTTTAAGATTTGCATATTTGATCCTCACAACAACCCTATAAATTTAGTTCTTGTTCAGTTGGTCAGTCATGTCTGGCTCTTCATGACTCCATGGTAGATACTATTATCATTCCCATTTGACAGATGAGGAAACTGAGATACAGAGAGATGAATTGACTTGGTCAAGGTCACACAGCCCATAAGAGTCTGAGGTAGAATTCAAACTCAGGTCTTTTCTGACTCCAAGCCCCTTGCTTTATTTACTGTGCCATCTAGCTCCATCAATATACAAATATATTTCATTTGTAGTTTACAAATATACATACTGACTCCTACCCTTCCATAGTAAACACAGAGTAATTTCAATGAGGGCTACTAACATTAGATTCTGGGGAGCAGAAGAGAGTGAAATGAATCTTGAAGGAAGCTAGAGAATGGGAGAGATGGGGGTGAGAAGGCAGGGCATTACCAGTGTGGGGGACAACCCCACAGCCCCAAGCATGGAGATGGGAAAGGGAAAGTTGTATATGGGAAACATCAAGAAAGCCAATTTGGCTGAACAATAGAGTGGGAGAAGGGGAATAACATGTGGTAAGCCTTGAAAAGCAGGCTGGAACCAGATTGAGAAGGCTTTAAATGCCAGACATAAGAGCTTGTATTTTGTCCTAGAAGCAATTGGAAGACACGAGTAAGGGAGTAACATGGTGAGAGTCAAGCTTTAAGAACATCAATTTGGCAATCTGGCTGGAAGATGGGTTTGATGGGGAGGAATTTGAGGCAGGGAGACCAATGATTAGGGACTACTACAGGGGTCTCAAGCCGTATTTTACAAATAAGGAAACTGAGCATCTAAGAGCTTGAGGGATTTGTGAAGTGTCCCATAGGTACTAGGTAGCAAAACCTGGACTTAGGTGTCCAAAGACCCACTTGTGAGATAGATAGTTAAAGTGTTATTGTCCCCATTTTACAAATGTGCAATGGAAACCCAAACCCAGAAAGTTCCCAGAATGCCAGAGTTTAGTAAGCAAGTCATCTCTCCGTTCTTGCATTTTCTTATCTGTAAAATGAGTCATTGAACTAGATGGCTTCTAAGTTCCCTTCTGCCTCTAAATCCTATAAATAGTGAACCCAGAACTTCAACCAAGGTCTTCTGACCCAAACACCGATGTTCTTTTCACGGTGTCAGTCAAATAACAAGCATTTATTAAGTGCCTACTATTTTCCAGGCACAGTGCTGGATGCTGAACATACAAAGACAAAAATAAAACTGTTCTTGCCAAGCTGCATTTCACATAAATCTAAAGGATGCCAGCCGGTAGGTCCAGGGCCATCCCAGCAGGAGGGAGGGGAGAAGGAGGGAGGGGAGAGGGAATGAAGCCCAGACAAATCATGCTGTGTGGTATTTTTCCTCCCATCCAACATTTTTATCCAAGTGAAATATGGTTAAAATGAATAGTAAGGGCAGCCTTGACCAAGGGAGCCTGGAACATAAATAACTCATTTTTATAGTGCTTTAGTGTTTGCAGAGTGTACTATTATTAGTCCCATTTTACAGATGAGGAAATTGAGGCTAAAAAGGGCTAAGTAACTTCTTCCTAAAGCCAGGTCATCCTGAAGGAATTGCATCTTTAAAATAGACATAGGTAACAAAATGGATAGAGTGTTGGGTCTGGAGTGGGAAGATTTATCTTCCTGGGTTCAAATCTAGCCTCTGACACTTACTAGCTGTGTGTCTCTGGCTGAGTCACTTAGCCATATTTACCTCAGTTTTCTCATCTGTAAAACAAGCTAGAAAAGAACCACTCCATTATCTCTGCCAAGAAAACCCCAAATGGAGTCACAAGGAGTCAGACATGACTGAAAATGACCAAACAGCAATCAAAAAAGGACAAAATGATTCCAGCACCATCTAACTTAAGTGGAAATGGTTTTGTAAAGTATAGAGCTTTATAGAAAAGTTGGCTATTATTAATATTTTAAGGATCTGTGATTGACCAACATAGGAAGATCACAACTCATTGAGTTGAGTTATTGTGATCAAAACAATGTTATTCATTCTCTGGTGGCCAATCCTCTGGTGATAAGATTATTATTGTCGTTATTATCTAATAACTCATGGGATCATAGATTTAGAGCTAAAAGACAACTTAGAGGGCATCTAGTTGAACACTTACAGATGGGGAAGCTGAGACCCAGAGAGACTAACCTGCCTCTTTTAAAGTCATGCATGTAATATGTGTCAGAGCTGGGATTTGAACTCAGATCCTTTCACTCAAACCATGGGCTTTTATCACACAGTCTCTATAAAGCTCAGCTAGAAATGAGTTAAGGTCAAGTCACTGTTCTACTATTATTTTTTTAACACTTAATGTTTAGGAAACTATCACACAGATGGATAAAACAACTGCTTTCTGTAATTGAATAAAAGTATCAAGATGTAAGCTCATCCATCTTCTGTGGGCTCACTGCAAGCATCCCTGGGACAAGTCCAATAGCAGACAGGATGTTGGGGATGGTATGCGCTTCATCATGCTCCCACATGAGTTTCATCTCTTCTGCTTTCTATATTTTGAAAGCTTTTCATTTATTATTATTTATAATTCATAATTCATAATCCTCTATTAAAAGTCCTCTTCCAAAGCCTCCTTGTAGCATAGAGATGACCCTGGGCTTCCTGCCAGCAGAAACAAGCCAGGTTGGAAGAGTTTCCCATACAAGTCTAGCGATAGCCTGTGACCCAAAGATCAGCCCAGCTAAGGAGCAGGGAGGCTGGCTCCCAAAAGATGGAGTCTGTTGACCACAGCAACTTGTGACAGCATCTCCTGAGGGGTGGAAAGGGCTGCAGCTAGAATGAGGAAGGTAAAGGAGGTAAAGACAGTGATCTGCACAAAAAGAGTGAGTCCCCACACCCATGATGTAATTTGGATGTCTGAAGTATCAGTACACATTATTACATTATTATTATTATTATTATTATTAACATCATTACTACAAGGGGACAGTGGTGGGGCTTGCATGATAATGTTAATTGTGTTTTAGTCCCTTCTCTGGAGATTGAGATAGTGATTCTTGCTCATCTCAAGGTTATTGAGAAGTATTTTATAAACCTTAAAATGTCAAGAAGACATCAAAAATTGACCTAAAGTGAAGTAAACAATATACACAGTGAACATACAATGCAAACAGAAAGAGCAAGGACAAAAAAAGTGAAAATAAACACTGTGTAATGATAATGACTGAGCATGTCCCCAACATATGAGAATGTATCCCCCCTCCCTTCTTTGCAGAGGTAAGGGACAATGGATTAAGAGCCTCGCCTCTGCTGGCAGACTTGATTGATGTGTGGGCTAGTTTTGCTAAACCGCTCCCCCCTTTCTTTTTTGTGTTTTATTATAAAGGATAGCTCTCTGGGGGTGGGGGGAGTGGAGAAGGATATATTAGGAAATGAAGAAAATATATAAAAAAAGGTTTATTCTCTTAAAGTGCAATAGAAATGCGAGTTTTAAGATGATATTTAAAAAAAAGGTTTATTCTCTTAAAGTGCAATAGAAATGTGAGTTTTTCTTCTATACTTGGGAAAGAGAGAAGTCCTGGGATGAAAGAAACTGACTGGCATCCAAAGGAGAACCCTAGGTGGCCCTGCTCTCCTCCCCAGCCATCCCTGCTTCTAGCACTTCATTTTCTGGAATTAGGAAGCGCTGTCCTGGCACCAGCCCTCATGCCAGAATGTCTGAGGCCTCTTCTGATGATCCCTGCCTACTCCTTCCTTTAAGCCTGGGTGAAGGGAGAAGATGCCTCTTTTCCTGTGGTCCCTCTTTCCCCCTTTCTATACCCCTTCAGTAATTTAGCCATTCAGGGACATGGGCCAGTGCCAGGGGAGAAAGGAGGGTTCACAGAGTTTGAGAAGCTCATCATTCTTTCTGGCTAATCTCAGGATACCAGGGACCCCCTGGTGTTCACCCAGTGGACTGAAAGTACTGATGAATTGTTGGTAAGGAGGTTATTTTATTAACCAGATAGATTAAGCATCTCTCCTAATTACCAGTTTAATTAACCTTGGCACACAGTATGTACCAGTCCCTGAGGGAACGAGTCAGAATGACAGCATTGGGTGAAAATCTCCCATCTGCTCTGCAGCAGTTTCAGCCAGACCCTCGAGGGAAGCAACAGCACTGGGCATCGTGGCGCCCGGTACCTGGCACAGAAAGGACAGGAGCTGAAGGAGAAAGCAGGAAGGGGATGTAGACAGCAGCTCTCTTGAATACAGTATCTGGAAGAGTTCCCCGGAAGGGAGGAGGCAGCTAAAGCTAGGGAAAGTATTGGATTTGGATTTCAAAAGATGGGTCTGAGTTCTGGCTTCTCCCTGTACCAGTGAACTAAGTGACCTCAGGCGAGTAATTTCCCAAGTCTGAGCCTCAGTTTACTCTTCTGTGAAATTAGGAGGTTAAACTAGATTGAGGATTGAAAAGCCCTTTCTAGGTCTAGTGTTCTATTTTCCAAGTTCCTTTTCTGATTCTGGCAAGGTTCCTTCCAGCTTTAGCTCAGATTTTGGAGCCCAAACTCTGTGTGACCTTGGGATGTCCTCTAAAGTTTTGAGCCTCTGTTTCTTAATCTATAAAATGGGGAGATATAGAGGTCTTGTACTAGATGATCCTTCAAGAGATTTTTTCTCTCCTCAATCCTATTATTCTATGGTCTGCTGGTGCTATATGGTCAGAAATTCTGCATAATTACAAAAGACAGGAGATACCAGAAGATCAAATGGGATTAGTGCGGCATTTTTCAGACTCCTATCTGAATGTTTAAGGAGAGAGAGCATGATTTGTGACTCTACACTCTACCATCTCCTACTCCCCTCTATCCTCAGTCCAGTAGGAAGAAAATGTGTTAGTCCCTTTTATATGTGTATGTATACACACACACATAAATATACATGTATATGCACATCTATGATTAGTATGTGGACATACATGTGTATATATGTGTGTGTATGTGTCTGTATGTGTGTATATATGGGGACATGTGGATACACATACCTGCACATGCACAAGATCCAAGAATCATAGATTGAGAGCTAGAAAGGAACTTTCATTGACAGATAAGGAAACTGAGAGGCAGAAAGGTTAAATGACTTGCCTAGATTCACAGAACTGATATTGAAAGAAGTCAATCTGACTCTAAGTCTTGTGCCTTCTCTATTATCCTATCTTGCCTCTCATACCTCCATCTACATATCTCATAAATGTACAAATAGTCACCTGTTCACACATCACCGTGACATCACAGATGCACATACCCACATGCACTTACCTCACAATAAGTACAATAGACTCATGTACATACATACATAGAGGCAACCTATTTGTCCATCATAGAAACCTTATGCAAATACCCAATATGCCCAGTGCTCAACACAGTGCCTGGTACACAGTAAGTGATTAACAAATATTTGATTGATTGATTCCTAATCCCTAAGCACACACCCATATACATATCACATAAACTTCATAAACACATCATACCTACTTGTACATATGTAGGCTTGTAATCTATATATTAATCATACATATACCACTCCAACATGGAAGCACACATTTCACTAATATATCTTTTATTATTATTATAATTTTTTATTTTATTAAAGCTTTTTTATTTTCAAAGCATATGCATGGGTAATTTTTCAACATTGATCCTTGCAAAACTTTCTGTTCCAAATTTTTTCCTCCTTCCCCCCACCTCCTCCCCTAGATGGGCAGGTAGTCCAATACATGTTAAATATGTTAAAAATATATGTTAAATCCAATATATATATACATAGTTATACAGTTATCTTGCTGCACAAGAAAAATCAGATTAAGAAGGAAAAAAAAATCTGAGAAAGAAAACAAAATGCAAGCAAACAACAAAAAAAGTGAAAATGCTATGTTGTGGTCCAGACTCAGTTCCCACAGTCCTCTCTCTGGGTGAAGATGACTTTCTTCCTCATTGAACAATTGGAACTTCACCAATATATCTTAGAACTATGTCTCCAAGCAGATATGTGGACACACACATCTGAAAGGGAGTGTAGAGTATATGGGTGTTCACATATATCACAAGCCCACAAGACATTCTTCTGATGGGTAGCATGGACTCACCTTTCTTCCAAAGAAGTGTAAAATGTGTTATTGTTCCTTTAAAAGGAAAAAAAAAGCTTATTAAAATCCTAACCTAATCTCCCCTTGCTAATGTAATATTATTGGATGTCTGTGTAGGAGGGTGAGGAAGCATGTTGTATGTGTTTGTATGTGAGTGTGTGAGAAAAAGGGGGAATGCTTTCTTTGTGTGTGTATGTGTGTGTGAGAGAAGGGGGGGAAGAATGAAGGAAGGGGAAAAGAGAGAGGGGGAAAAAGGAATGAGGAAGGGAGGAAAGAAGGGAGGGAAGGAAGAAAAGATGTAATTGTAACAAAGCATAGAGGGATCCTGTGACCCTGGGGCCGGAAATAGCTAGGCACTCCCCTCCCCAGTACTGAGAAGGGCTGGGCTAGACTGGGATCTCCTCCTTTTAGCAGCATATGGGAGACTAGGGAAAGGGTTTGTCATTCGAACTAGAGGAAGTCTGTGGAGCTAGAACCAGAGAAAGGCAGGTTCTAGACCTCCAGAATACATTATAGAGTCAGTTATATGGTTATCATGGTGGCAACATGAGGGTGTGCAGGGTGTGGGGGGAAATGGGACTAGATGAGAGTTGGGATATGGGGGTTATGGGAAGAGATGAGGGAGTATGAGAACGGGAGTAAAGGAAGACATAAGAATAGAAAGGAAGATGGGCAACATGAGGGAAGATAGGAGTATGTATAGGGAGATGGGATGGGGGAAATGGAGAATTAGGGAGGGAAGTGGGAGGGAAAAAGTGGGAAAGATGAAGGGAAACAGTGGAGTGGAAAGGGAGATGAGGGAAATACGGATAAGTGGGAGTTGGAGAAGGTGACCAGGGTATTTAGAGAACTGGAAACCACATCATCAAAGGATTAGTTGAAATTACTGGGTGGGGAGGGATTATTCAGCAAAGAGAATCATAGGGTTGCATGGCCTAAAAAATAAGAAGTCTAACCTGAAATAAGAAAATTGAAAGTTCAAATTCCTTAGTAGACCAATAAGACCTATTGGATTAAGCCAAACATTGGAAAGACCACTAGTTCCAATTTTTTTTTTTTTGCTTTTTTGCTGAGGTAATTGAGGTTAAGCAACTTGTCCAGGGTCACTCAGGTCCTCCTGACTTCAAGGCTGGTGCTCTATTCACTGCACCATCTAGCTGCCCCCACTAGTTCCAAAATTAAGAGAGGTTGGGTTCACATTTTGCCCCTAATGACAACTAAGTGTGTGGCCTTAACATTTCAGGCCTCAGTTTATTCGATTGTAAAATGAAGGGATTGGGTTCTCTTATCTCCTCTAGCTTTATAATCACTATCAGGAAGTGTTTGGAAGACAGTCATCCAGAAGAGGGATTAGAATTGCTTTTCTGGGTCCAAGAGAAGAGAACCAATAGAGTAAGGAAGTTGTAGAGAAAAAGATCTGGGCTCTGTGTAAGGAAAAATTTAAATAAAATCATCTCAAAGTGGTATGAACTGTCTTAGGAGGCAACTAAGAGAGCAGTGAGTAAAGCATTGAACTTAAGTCAGAAAAACCTGTGTTCAAATTTTGCCTCAAACATTTTCTAGCTGTGTGACATTGTGTAAGTCAATTAGCTTTAAATATTTTATTTTTCCCCAGTTATATGTTAAAACAATTTTACAAGTCAATTAATTTCTGTCTACCTCAGTTTCTACAACTATAAAATGGGAGTGGAGAAATAATAGCATCTACTCATAAAGGTTATAAAAAAGATCAAATGAAATAATATTTATAGGTTGCTTAGTTTATGGTATCTATACATAGTAGGTGCTTAATGAATTATTATTTTCCATACCCCACCCTTCCCATCTTCCTCACTAAGATAGAGGCTGTGAAGATGTTGATAGGGAGATGTTGATGGCTTCCTTCTAACTTTCTAAGACTGTAGAAGAAATGACAGTGTATGAAACAGGGGCAATGAGGGAGGAAAGAGAAGAAAAGAGGCAAATGAGAAAGATAAGAGAGACAGGAGAAATGTGATAGAAGTAATGAGAGAAGGGAGAAGAGGGAGGGGGAGGATGGATGAGATAGGGGAGTATGAAGGGAAAGGAAAGGTAAGTGTGAGGGGCTAAAAGAGTAGGAAAAAAATAAGACAGTCTAGTGTGAGAAGGAAAATGCAAAAATATAGGGAAATATGAGGGGAAGAGGGTAATGTAAGGGAATATGGGGATGGGGGAGGCAAGACAAAAGAGATGGGACGATGAAAGAAAATGCTTATGAATAGGAAGAAAAGGTATTGGGGATGGGAGGAGATGGGGGAGTATGAGGCAGATGGAGGTGACAAGATGAGGTAATAATGGGCAGAAATATGGGGTATAAGGGGAGTTAGGGATGGGGGAGTGTGGGAGAAAATGGAAGGATTAGAGGAGATGGGAACATGAGAAAATACGGGTAGTCTGAGGGGAGACTGTGGAAAGTGTGAAAGGATATGGGAGGAGTGTGAGGGAAGATGGGGAGTAAGAGAGCAATTAAGGGGACTGGGAGGAAATGGGGGTGTGAGGGAAGAAGGAAAGTAAAAGGAGAAATGAGAATGAGGAGATATAATGATGGGGAAATATATAGAGTATGAAGGGAACCAAGGAAGAGGAAGATGGAAGTGAGGGAGATGGGGAGAATATAGGAGAAGTACAGTTGTAGAGGGATTAAGGGGAATGTGAAGGGAAATTCGAGTGTGAGAAAAGATCAGAAAATGTTAGGGGGAATTGGGATGGAGGAGGTGAGTGGGGTTGGAGTTAGGGAGATATGGCAATGGAGAGAGATCTAGATTGTGAGGGGAAGTAGAGATAGGGGGAGCATAAAAGAGGATGCTAGGAGAGATCAGAATTGAAGAAAATGAGATTGGGAGGGAGGGGAATAGTGATGGGAGGGGGAGAAAGGGAGTGAAGAGAGATGAGAGTATAAAGGAAGAAGGAATGGAAGGAAAAGAGGGGGGGTGTGTGGGAAGATGGGGAATATTCCTTTCTCACTCTCTTAAGCTCTTAAAGGCATCAGAGCATCTTGTTAATTGTTTATCTCCCAGAACGACTAATGAAATTAACTCTGCAAAATGCTCATCAGGTCAGCTGCAAGGGTCTCCCTCTGGCTTCTAGTTGAATCCAATCTACTTTCTCCTTCTCCTAAATCTTGTCTGACCCTGCCTGCCTTCACTTACATACTTTCTCCAGGTCTTCTGACTCTCAATAGCAGGGGTGTGAGATATACACTAGGAGGAAGAGGGAGAGAAGCCTTCACTGAGACAGGCTGGTACGCTGGGAAGAGCACTAGTTTTGAAGAGGGGAACTTCATTTGTAGTCCACTCTGCTATTTACCTAACTGTGGGATCCTGGGCATAGCTATTACCTGTTTCATACCTCAGTGCCCTTATTTTTAAAAATAAGGTGGGTGGACTGGATTATCTCTGAAGCCCTTTCTAGTTTTACTGTTCTGTTAAAACATTTTATGTTCTAAGGGAGTTTCTCACTCTAAATTCTATTAACTTTGAAATGGATATGGCATTAAACCTGGAATCAGGAAGATATGAATTCAAATCCTACCTCAGACACTTATTAGTTATGTGACTGTGGGGCAAGTCACTTAGCCTCCGCCTCAGTTTATTTAACTATAAAATGGGGGTAATAATATCTACCTCTCAGAGTTGAAGTAGTTTTTGTATAGCATTTAGCATAGGCTTGACAGTAGATGCCATATAAGTGATGTTATTGTTGTTGTTAGATGAGAGTTCTAGAGCCTGGGACAGACCATGGAAACCACAGGCAGGAGAATTTGAGAGGCTCTGGCTGTCTGGACCCGTCTGTTGTGGGACATAAAGCACAAGACATATGTCCGCACATGAGCCAACGTGGGTTATGGTACTATGCTGTAGAAGAGAAATGTGGAGGGAACATAACATCACAGGATTTAGAGCTAGAAAGAGTATTAGAGGTTAGGGACTCCAACAGAGCTCCAAAGAGGTTAAATAATTTGCCAGAGACCACATAGCTAGTACCTAGGATCATAGATATAGGTGAGCTTACATGCATGTGTTTATGGGTTGGAATACTGGGAATGATCCTTAAGAGTTCCTTCTAGTTCTTTGATTTAAAAACAAATGTCAGAGAATGATGAGGGAGGCCTCTATCTATTATGGGAGAAAATGCTTTACTACTCTTATTCATTCAGCCCTAACTCTCTCTATAGAAATCTTATCTATCCTTCAAGACCCAGTTCAAGTCCCTCTTTTTCCAGGAAACTATCTTAGTTAATTCAACTAGAAGTGACTTCTCTCTCCTGTGAATTCCCCCCGGATCTGTGTCTATAGCCCTTCCTATGGCCCTTTAACCCCCCTTGCACTGTAC